>AUXL01000029.1:0-27092 GCA_000482185.1 Angomonas desouzai | reverse complement strand
GTCTTCACCTCTACAACTTGGTAAGGACGTTGACAAAGTCAACAGAAATAGGAGGAGCGGAAGCATGCTTTTGGAAAAATTGACCAAGCTTGACGTGGTCGGGGAACTTTTGATAGATTTCCAACGCCTTGGCGTTCACGTGGCGGGAAAAGAGAGCGTGAGTGTAACCGTGGGTGCGGTCACTCTTGCCCCTGAACACATCCGGAATCTCCTTTCCAAAGTAGAGGTCGATGAGACCAGGGATCTTGGTGCGCAGCTTGGCGAGCTGCGCGCGGAGCTCCTCCTCATTGGGGTCTCCCTTCAGCTTGAAGAGCACAATATGGCACACGGGGTGGACATGGGAGTCCATCTCGTCCGCGGTCAAGGGCGCATAGCTCATTGGATGGATAATAGTAATATTCTTAGTGTGTGTATAGGGTACTTGATGAGCGTTGTTGGGGTGATATAAAGCAAAAACAGATGGTACGAGGGAGAAAAGTTTATCTCAAGATGAACACAAAGAGTGGATACCGAACGACGCAGTCCATCCAATGAGAGGTAGAAAAAAGTGAAACAGCCATGATTTTTTATTTTTTTTAAGGTGTGCTAATGCTATTTGGTTATATAATAAATGGCTAGAGAACTTCTTCTTTTAACTAAAAAATGTACAGACCTAATTGCTTACTCCTCACTAAACCGCTACTAGACATAAATGGGGGGAGGAAATAAACATACAAAAACAGCGCCCAAATGCATTTGTTTTCGTATTTTGTATATTTCCCAGTTTCTCCGCTTTCTTTATCGGACAGAGTACTTTTGAATCTCGTGCCAGCGAATCTTCTTTTGCAGATTGTGAAGGCAGTACACCAAACTCTCCGCGGAGGGAGGGCAGCCGGGGATCCAAAAGTCCACCGGGATCGCACGCTCACAACCACGGAGGACGGCGTAGGAGAAGTGATAGTACCCACCGCCGTTAGCGCAGCTGCCCATAGAAATGACCCACTTGGGGTTCACCATTTGTACGTAAATGTTACGGAGAAGGGGCGCCATCTTGTTGGTCACGGTACCGGAGACAATAATAATTTCAGCCTGACGGGGGGTGGGACGGGGGACGATACCGAAACGATCCAAGTCGTAACGCGCGGCGTAGGTGTGCATCATTTCCACGGCACAGCAGGCGAGACCAAAGGTGAGGGGCCAGGGCGAGTAGGTGAGGACCCACTCACACAAGTCGTGAAGTGTCATTTGGGCGTACTGAAGGGCATTGTTGGGCTTCGTCGTACCCAACTTGTGCGCTAGCGTCGTCTTCTTCCCCTTCTTGAGGTCCAATCGGTGGGACCACTCCGGACTACCACGGGAGATCATGGCACGACCGGTGAAGGTCGTTCTAGTCAAGCGAAGCATTGCTCTAAGGAAATAAGGAGTTAAAAAAATTTTCTGTGGCTAAATGGAAAGAGAGAAAGGCGTAGAGAGAATCAATAATTAATAATAATACTACTAATAGAACTATGAAGAAACGGTGTACACACACTACAGCACGGCTATTTTAAATGATGGTAATAATAATAATTGATGTATGTGGAGAAGTAAGCTCAAAGAGTGAATAGATAGGAGGTGGATGAAAAATAATGATGTCAAAATCTGTAAATATCGTCGTTTGAATAGCCTAATTCCTCTAGTAAGCCGCCGAGGTCGACCAAGTTGTTGATATCCGTCGCCGTGGGCTGAATGTGTAACCCACCGGACATGGACGACATTAATTGAACCGGAGTACCGGCGACGTGGTTCAGCAGCGCATCGGGGCCGCAGAGCATGATAATCTTTTTCTTTTCCTCCGGCGCCGGCATGGTCTGTCGAATCATGTCCGTGGTGACCAGACCCACAAAGTGGTTTCGCTGGGAGAGCCATTCCGCCTTCTTGATGGCGAGGTCCACGGTGTAAAACACACGGAAGCGGTGGGAATACTCCTGCGCCAGCTGGTCAAACACACCTTTGAGTAAGATGTGATTCTCAGTCCGGTTGCAAAACAGAAACGAAAGTTTCGTTTTATCCTTTACGTTCCCCTCCCACGTTTCTTGAAGCGAGTGCCGGATGATTTGAAGCATGGGGGTGAATCCAGTCCCACCCGCGATCATGCCGACGTGGTTCCATCGGTTCGGTTTATACTGAATTTTGAACGCCACGCTACGAAACAACAACTTATCCCCCACGTGCATTCCAAAGAGGTGGTTGGTCATGTAGCCGTTCTGTTTCCGCTTGACAATAATATCAAAGTAGCCCTGTGTGTGGTTGGCGGTGACAGGGGTGTAGAACCGCTGACACTGATCGGTCGGCTGGACGCCGTACTTGTAGCACGCCTGCAGGGTGGAGCAGGGCTTTAGGTTAAACTCATCCGTGCTCTCGTGCAGTAGAAAGCGGAATAGCGCCACATCAGAGGTGATGGGGATGATCTCCCCCAGCTGATAGGGCTCGTATCGTTGACTAAAGACTTGGTTTGGGCGGGGCTTGTTGCGGAAGTGGTTGGGATTTTCAATACTTCTATAGCACTCCCCGCACTGCTTCTGGGCCCCCACGAAAGCTCCCGCCAATGTGGCACAAACGACGGAGAGGAATCGCATTAAAGGTGTGTTGTGTGATGTGTATTTTTGATGGTACTATTGTTTATCTGGGGAAGGGTAAAGAAAAAAATGCGGTCATTCGTTGTAGGAAAGCACTAAGGTTATTATCAAAGAACAAAAAATACATTTTAAAAAGAAAGCTTAGCATTCGACTGCTTTGACGTACGTTAGCATCACCGAATGTTCATTCATCCGCCTGGTTGGCGAATTGCTCCACCACCGCCTCCACATCCCCATTGCACTGCTGCAGTAGTCGTAAGCACAGCGCCTCATCCTCAAAGCCCATCTCCTTTAGCAGACGCAGCTGACTGGCGTACTGTACGGCGGGGTCGACAGCTACCGGTGGCGTAGGTGGAGCCGCCCACGGATTCATGAACGGAGAGGGGAAATTGGGAAAGCTAAACGGATTCGATGGGGGCAAGTTCATCTGTTGTTGTTGCGGTGGCGCGGTACTCCATGGATTTTGAAGCGTACTACTATTGCTCTCTGTGTTTTCTTTTGGTCGCGCGTCCTCTTCGGGGACGGCGTAGAGGTCGTCCTGCGTTTTGGGCTGAGCCACCTCCTCGTTGGAGACAAGATCCCCGGTGTAGCGCTCCAGCATGAGTGCACCCCCGGGAATAGCGTCCAATTGGGCTAATTGACTCCTCAAACTCACCGACATCTCTCGACGGCGATCGGGGTCGATCTGCGACATAAAAAGCTCCTTCATTGTGTCCGGGTCCTTTAGCATGCGACCAATCTCTGGAGCTTTCTTCATCGCCTCCTTCAACTCCGGCTGTTGTCCTAACATCATGTTAAGTAAGTTTGGATTCCTCACCAACATGTCAATCATCGGCTCCATCTGCTTTGCTTGAAGCCGCTTTTCACTATCCTCCATCTCGGTTTTCTGACGGGAGGGGAGGTTCGCCTTGAGGGCCTCCGCGCTCCACTCTTCCGAGCTCTTTTCAATCTTGCAGAACACCTTTCGTGTGGTCGGGGTGAGGCCGTTGTCGATGGCGCGAATAAGGTCTGTGAGACGCTCCTCGTCATCTAGCAGCGCCTTTCCTTTATAACTAACAGCCACCCGCTCATTCTGGCTGAGGTCCAAGAGGGCGGAAATAATACCACGCGCTTCTCCCAACGTCATGGCCTCTTCTACAAAGAGGGTTTCCTTTTCTGAGGCATTAGATATCACCTGCACTTCCATCTTTGAAAGAAAACAAAAAGTGTCTAGGCCTATTTGTATATAAACGAAAAGGAAGGAGGGGGGTTGCAGAAAAGGGATTATATTGAAAATAGGAAGGAGGTACAATAAAACTTTGACCGTGTAGAAAAGACTCTTCAATATAATTTTTTACTCTCCTTCTTTTATTATTAGTATACAAAAAGTCCACTTCATCGAGGCATAGTATCCCTAACGAACGCTTCCAACAGTGAGCCGCGCTTCTCCAAAAGGGGAAGAACATCCTCACAGACCACAAAGTTCTCCGTCGGGAGGAAATAATTTCTTTGGATGCAGTCGTCCCCCTTATCTAAGAGGTTGAGGGCGGCTTTTATAACGTCAGATACCCCCCATTTTACAGCTGACTGCTTCACTAACGAATGCGCTGTCAGAGAGACCCAAAACGCCGAGGACGACACTGGGGGACGTTACTAGTAGCGGTCTGCCAGTCCCGCAGCTGTCTGGTGGCCTCCACCAGCACAGAAGGGAGGGCGGTCTGGAGGACGGCGGTGGAGTACCCAAATGCCCCTCGCAGCTCATGCCGTTTCGCTGCGGAGGCGGCGGCATTCAGCTCTCCCACACCGTGGACGGATTGGCGAACAGGAGGCGAATTTTGATGGGAGAGTGCATCAAAGGGGGAATGGACGCCGTCTCTGTCACGAGAGAGGAGAGTGGGACACTCATTTCCACCAGATCCCTGCCGATCACCGTGCACCCTTTGGACGCCATGGACTTGGCGGTAATGCTTTTCTGGAGATAGGACGGCTGTTTCGTACGCAGCGAGACCCAAGAATGCTTGGGTGGGGTCGGCTCTTCAAGGGTGGGCATTTGCGACAGTAACTTTGGCACCACAATCGAGGTCAAATCCATGGAGTGATATCCTCCAATGTAAACCACCGCATGTGGCGCCCATGTCGGCACTCCTATGGTCTCGTGAGGCACCCACAAAAAGGGGTTCTCTTGTCTCTTTTCCAACGTCGTAAAATTCCCGTCCTGCAAGTAAAGAGACTCCCACACCGCCTTTTCACTCACAGGGAAGGTGGTGAGAGCGGGAAAGAAAAAGGGCTTTCCCAGTTCACCAGAGAGAGTCGACCCCACCGTCGGCTGTTCGTCCTTTTCTGCGTAAGTGAAGAAGCTCTGGTTAAAGGAGAAGGACGCCGTCGGGAAAGGCGCGCCGACACATGACTCTACGCACGATCGAAGGGCTTTTTGATAGGGAGAGAAAGGAGAGGGAGGCATCTTTTATAAATACTACAGTATGTGGGTGGGATCATCAAATTAGTTTCTTGCCGAATGGAGTGTAAACGGTTTATTTTTTTTTTTTTTTTTTTTGATATATACAATATATAGCTAAGGACTGACCGGACAATTAGAATACAACAAAAATATATAATAATATTAGTAAAAGAAAAAAAAAAAAGGGAAATACGAAAAGTAAATTAGTTATATCGCTGATTGGGGTATTGTGCCGGGTTTTCTCCGTAAAAGCCACTGTAGTCAGGGGGCGGCGGCATACCACCCATCCCCTGGTGCGGGAGGGATCCCCCCTTTCTCGTGTGATGACGGGAAGCGGAGTGATGATCCATTTTGCGCCTTCCTCCGGAAGGAAAATCATCTTTCAGCTCCTCTACTACAAGGGAGTCACGGGGGAGGCGGTGTTTCTTCGACACAAGGGCAGCGTCTAGTGCGACGTACTCACACAGGGCATCAATCTCCTCCGGTGTCCTCGCCAGCCATACTCCATTGACATCGAAAAGGACTCGTTTGTGCAAACTGCGGACTAACTGTCGGTCATTGTCGCTGCGACAGAAGAGAATATAACAGCCATTGCCTCGGCTCTCAAAGGAGGTCGCCACGGCACCGCAGCACCGTTGCACCATCCACGACAGCTGTGCGGGGGTCGTCTCGAAGCGCACCTGTCCGATAAATAGGGCCGTTTGGAAGTTGGACTGATCATTCTCTTTGCAGGGAGGCAACTCGGCGGGGAACTCGATATAGCGACACCGCCCGACCAAATTACGGTGCGCGACGTCCTCCTTGAGCTGGAAGGTGGGGTCTAGGGAGGAGGAGGGGTGCTCGGTGGGCTCGGGGAATTTTGCTACCTCGATATTATTGCTAGTGGGGGTAGAAAGGACGGGGGTGGAGTGGCCAGAGTAGGTGTTGTACGGGTTATTGGACCGGACGGGGGAGTTGATCTCTAGAGGCTGGAACTCGGCTGTCTCTGGGCCGCCTTGATGGGAGAGATACGGCGAGGGGGTGCCGTTTTTGGTTTTGTAACGAACACGGAGTGGACTATCTTCAGTGGTTTGCACATGCGTGTATTGGGTGGTGAAGGAGGAGACGTGTGGCTGCTGATTGACACTTTGCTCGTCTCCCCCGGAAGGACCCCTATTTTCCATGGTAAAACTACTTTGGGGAGAATAATAATAATAATAATAATAAATAAAAGAGGGAAAGGAAAAGGAAAAGTAAACGACGACGAAAAGAGACAACATTATTCATTTCTGTACAAAACGTTATCACGGTAAGCTATAAATAAAGCGAACAAGAACAAAATTTTATTATACCCAATTTACTAAAATTTTAACTACTTTTTTTTTTTTAAATCATTTCCTAACGGTTTTTTAAATTTTACTTTATTTACCCTGTTTCGGATCCGCGGTGTCGCTGAAATTAGGCGTAGATTCCGTTCTCCTTCTTGTTGACGGTGGCCTTGATGTTGACAGGGAGGAACTCCTCAATCTTTCCGTTCTGGACGAGGCGGCGGGCCTGCTCCCCAAAGACGGTGTTCTGGCGAACATAAGAGCGGAGGCGTCTTCTCTCGTGGAAGTGCTCCAGACCAAAGAAGGTAAGGTAGGTCGGCACGCCAACCACTAGGAGGCGGCCGTAGCCCGTGGGGGTGTAGCGCCAGCGAGAGGTGAGGGTGTTGGTGACGGCGTCCTTGATGGCCACATCGACACCGACATCGAAGAAGTGGGGGGCACCGAACTGACGGCGGACCGTGGCGGAGCCGGAGGTGTAGAGGACGAGGGAGCCCATCACAGCACCGGTGATGGCTAAGTCGGCCTTGCGCCACCACTGGCGGCTACGCTCAATCTGCCAGTCCGATTCCGTCTGGAACTTGCGCCAGCGGAGCATCCACTCATCGAGGTACTGAAGAGTCAGTTCCACCTTCATGTCGTAGCGATACTTTCGGATGTGAAAAATACTTTTATTGTAAGGCAAGAAAAAAGAAAGAGAGAGAGAGAAGTGTATGAGTATTTCTTAAACACAAAGCAATAGTTTAAATGGAAAAACACAAAACTATTTTATGTTAACTAATATTTTATTTTATTTTTCGGATTAGTAAAGAAGAATAAACAATATAAAATCTAAACGTGTCTATCTATACCAACATCGGATTAATGGGAACACACACACACGGACAAGGGTGGTGTACCTCATTGAAGCATTCTGAAAGGGTTAATATTCTTTTATTTCTACCTTTTCCGCTTTACTTCCGCAGTGTTAAAGGACTGGTTACTACGAGTACGTTTGTGCTTGACTTCGGGTGGGGGCAGGTTGCTGTTGCGGGCACTTAGACTGGAACCCCTCCGCATCGAATTGTTCCTCGCCCTCGGCGCACTACCCGTGTTGAGTGGGGCGGCGTAGGAGGCGCCCTCTCGACGCGTCCCTTGACTCTGGGATGGGACGGCGTCCACGGAGGGGGCTAGGGCGGGGGCAAATTTGGGAGAAGCGCTCTGGGATAAATTAGGGGACTCTATTGTACTGAGGGCCTCAATATTTTGGGAAACGTAGTGTTGAAGTTTGCCCTGGTAGGAGAGGGCGATGCGGTTCAGGTGGTGGGTGAGGGGCACGTGTGGGTCGGTCTCGGGGGCAAAGGCCTCTTTGGCAGAGTGAACCACCGATACACAAGCGCTCCGGAGAAGATTCCGGAAGGGTGCGGGATCTGCGGGAAGCGTGATATCCCTTTGCAGCCGCATTTTACCAGAGTACTCCTCTTCTATAGCAGCGCGGGTACGGGAGGCGCTCTGGTTGGCACGGAGTAACGCCTGCACTCTCTCCGTGGTCTGTTGAATGATACCCGCGCAGTCCTTTTCCAACTGCTCCTCTCGGCGCTGCTCTGCCTCTGCCAAGGCGGTCTGATACTCGGCAAAAGTAGTGTGAGAGGCGTTCAATACGTCTCTAAAGGATTGGTTGATCTTTTCCATCATGGCGTCACTCTGGGCTAGCATCTCCTTTGTGACGGGGTGAAACCCACCCTTTCCATCGGTGACTGGGGCCTCGATAAAGGTGGTATCTAGTTTTCTCTGTACACTGCGCTGAGGGGAGTTTTCGTCGTTCTTGCGGCACTTTCTAGGGCTTCTGTTCTTGCTAGGGGAAATGGTGGGCGAAAAGTTGGACGGGGGCGGAAGAAGAGGCGAGGAAATCTCCACCACATCCGCCTCCACGGCACCGGCGCTCGGCAAGATACGCGGGGCGTGCTCCATTGACTGCAGAAGATTGTCTTCCCATTTTTGAATGTTAGAGCGACTTTCCTGGTGAAACGTTTCCACCTGTCGAAGGGCTTCCCCGACGGACTGTTGCACCGAGCGCTGCAGTGCGGTGGACTGATTCTCGAACCGGACTAGCGCGTCTTCGTATAGCTTTTTGAACTGGTTTAGCGCCTCCTCCTTTTCTTCCACCAAACCTTCTAGTATTTTTGTCTGTGATTCTGAGATGTGTTTCTTGGCGTCCATGTTTTGGGCGTCCTTTACCAGCTGTGACACGGAGTCTCGCAACTCCGTCACCTCCACCTCGATCTGTTGATTACGCTCGTGCTCCTCCTTGGTAATGTAGTACCCACCCCGCTCGTTGACTCGCTCTTGAAGCCGGTTCCGCAGCCGTTGGTTTTCCACCTCGATACTCCGCAGACGAATCAACAGTTTCTCCTTTTCCGTGTTGGCCGCGTTACGGATACTTTTCGCTTTGACCGCGTACATCAGAGTCGACTTGGTCTCTTCAATATCTCTCCCAACGGAGGATATGCACGCAATCATGAGGGTCCTAGCGGTGCCGCCAATGGAGTCCTGGAGAAGCTCGGTCAGCTTACTGTCGCGGTAGGGGACGTGGGCGGGGCGCGAGGCCTCATTGGTATTGGAGAGGGCTAAAAACACACTTTTCAATGCCAACAAGGATTTGTTGATCTTTCCCGTTTCGTTCGCGACGGAGCCAATCGCCTGCGACTTTTTCAAGCTCTCTGATCCGGCCAAGTCCACCATGAAAAGGTGCGCGACATCGGTCTGTTCAGTGTAGGCGTTGTATTCTTCAACGTCTACAATAAAGACAACATGAGAGCGACTGCTGCGCTCGTTCATCATCGTGGCCGCCGTCTTTCGCCACGCCAAACCTCTCGCAATGGCCTCATTCGCATCGCTCAATCGACAGAGTGTTACCTTGTGCGTGAACCGAGGGAAGCCACCAATGAGCGTCACTTCTTCATCCCCATTGGGGCTAAACATATCGGTCAATTTTTCATTGTAGATCTCAATCATGGAAAGGGTCAACGCGCACTGCGATCCGTTGAGTGTTTTCTGTTGCACATGCTCTAGCATGTCGCCCACAATCATGTGCACCAGCCCACACTGTTGCCCCTCACTACCGAGCATGGTGAAGGTTTTCCCAGTACCGGTCTGTCCATACACCATTATAGTACCATTGAGACCGTCCTTCACACACTGCAAGATGGGGGCGCAGGATTCAAAGATATTCTCCTGAGTGGCGGTGGGAGGAAAGGTGTAGTCGGGGTCGTAGGTCTTGGAGTCTAGTAGGATACGGCGGGATTGGATATCAAGGCCGGTAGCGGCCCTTTCGTTTTCAAAGAGGGGTCTACAACGCACCGCGACCTTTATACTGGACATTAAATAAAAGGAAAAAAAAAATACTATGAAAATAAGCTAAAGATGGAAACACAAAAGGAAAAAAAGAAGAGAGAAAATAAATTTTCAAAAAAAAAATATCAACAGAAAATCCAACAACACATAAATAAATAATCAAAATTTGTCTTTCATTTCCTTCCCAGGACAGAAACTCAAATTTATATATTGTGAATTTGTTTAAAAAAATTGGTATGATTTTTTTTTTTCTTTTCATTTCTTTTCCTAACTACTACCATTATTCTGTGTGCATCGCGTCAATCATGTCGACCGTGTAGCCCTGGGCATCTGCCGCCTTAGCGTTGCTTCTCACCTGCATGCCCTTAATATCTAACCACGTATCCATCGGTGTCACGAACAAGCTTCTCTTCTTGGCCTCCTTGTACTTATTGTAGTTCTCCTTACTGCTCTTTTCTATTCTTTCATTGTCAATCAAGGAGTAGTACGCCTTGCTCTGTCCACTAGGGTTCCGCACCTTCACCTCGACTGTGGGCCAATACTCCCTTCCTAACTGTGCTTTGCGGGCATCTGCCAACACCTCCGAGACCTTGTTCACCCCAAAGGTGACGTTGTCCTGCTGATCTTCGTACTTGTCGCTATCTAATTTCAGCACCCCCATTCCGACCCGATTGTCGGCCAGCACCCGTAGGCGGCGCTCCGTTTGGAGATCCACGAAGGGGTTGCCCTCGCTGTCTAATCGCTTGAGGTCGTCAATGCGGCAGCGAATGGACACGTTGCGGTTGTGAACGTCCACCATGCGCTGATACCAGCCCTGCCAGTCATACCGCTTGTATTGGAGGTTGTCGTACTGTTCTACAAAACCAAACTCCGCGGGAATGTTGTGTTGATGGGGTCCCATTCCCACATTGCCGATGCGTCTTCGTGTGTGCTGAGCAACGGCGGCGCCCCGGTGTGGGGGACGTAGGATAGGCGAACAAACATACGGACCATCTCCTCTAGCAGTTCCACTCCGCTCGTCGTGTCAACGGTGCTTCGCAGTACTCCCGCCTTTACCCAGGCCGGGTGACGCTGGCGGATAGTCGCTAGCACCGCATCAAAGAGGGTACTATCAATATCAGGGCGGGCCGTTTGACTTTCCTCCCTCAGCAGTTCCGCCTTGCTCTCCATGGGAGTGAGGTCCACGTCCAACTCCCGGAGGAGGAGAAGGGACTGGTTCACTAACGCGGAGGACGACATTTCCGCCGCGACGGCGTTGATCTTTGATTTACGCTCCTCCTTTCGGGAGCTGCGGGCGGTACCAATGTGCTGTAACTGCTCTAAATACTCCGCAGAGAAGACGCGGGAGTTGGCATCCTTGCTTCCCAGACTGTTCTTGATCACCTTCATGGCGCAGTTGAAAAAGGACTCATTCGACAGCAGGTTCACCGCCAGCCGTCTCCAGTTGGAATCCCAATCCACCATCTGGAACACCTTATCCCAGCTTTCCTTACTACCCTCCTTAATCCCAAAGACGGCGTGAATGTGCTTCTTGGCCTCCTTATCGCCGCCGGAAATGATCATGTTTAGCAAAGACTTTACGCCAGTCGCCCGTTCAAACACGGAGCACACGCTCTCCGCCTCCGACTCTAGTAGGGTGGTGGTGTCGTTCATCGACTCGCACAGCGCGGCTTCGCGACTGAGCTCGTACTGCTGGCGTTCCTTTAGTCGAGTAGAAAGCTGAGAGGCCCCGTGAACCGTGGAAAGAAGACTTGTCACGGTGTCTCTGACAAACGTCCGTTTCTCCACATCAGGGATGGCGGTCATGTAGGCGTCGATCTCTCTCCGATGGTGGCCGATGCCCTCATCGAGGGAGGAGGAACGGTCGGCGCAGTCTGCGGGCACAATTTCTCGACTGAGCTTGAGACTAACCAGCGTGAGATATAGGGCCACCGGGGCACTCATCTCTGGCAGCCGCGTCACGTCCTCTAACATAAGAGCATCCCAGGCGAACAAAATGCGCTCATTCCCGGCTTTAAACACCTGAGACTTGTACTGTTGAACGGCCTGAAGGAACACACGCCACACGGCATCCCCCCCACCGAGGTAGACGCTGTTCGTGACGAAGGGTGCAATGGTGTCCTTCAGCACACTATTTCGTTTTGACACAGTGAGTCGATAGAGCAAATCTAGCACCATTCCAAAGTCCTTTTGCGTCACAATAGAGAACATCTTCTCTTTCGTGCTCTGATGCAATTTGGACAGCTCCGTCTCGAACGCCTTGACGTCGAACAGGTGAGCCTCTGAAACCTTTTGGTACTCGCTGATGGCGGTCCTCAACACCTCGGTCGCCTTGGTAGCGGCGCTCGCATCGTTGGGGAGTAAGTCGGCAATACCCTTGTTCAGAAAATCCCTTATCGTCTGCTCTGAGGACAGAGACACCGGGGCCACACGGGGGACCGCAGATTGATCTAGGTAGAGAGAAAGGCGGGCGTAGGGCTGGTTAATCCAGTACCCCAGAGACCCCCACCGCTTGTGAATGTATGTGCGTTCTTCCATCGTGAAGGCACCCTTATCGCGGGATTGGATCACGGTGCTCTCAGGGGGGGAGGAGGGCAGGTTGGGCAGGGTGCGCTCATAGGGGTCCTCCGCGCTGGTGCCTAGCCCTTCGTGCACAGGAGTCCGGAAGAGGTCGGCAGCACCGGCGGACTTGGTGATGTTCGACCCCGGTCTCTGTGGTTGGTACTCGCTCATGTGTCCGTGCTGGACCAGTCCCGCGCCGTGCACCGTCTGAATCTTATTCCAGTCCTGCAACCATCGCTTCCCCACCACAGTGGGGTGGGGGAATCGACCCGCGCCACCGCACTCTGAAACTAACTTTCTTCTCAGCATTTATTTTTTCCTTTTAATCGGTAATAATAGTGAAAGAACGGAGGTGTAGAGAAAATAGAATGGTACAAAGGGACGGCTCTACCAATAGGTGAGAGAAAATAAGAAGAATCATAGCAATATAAGAAGGTAGAAAAACAAAATGTCGAGTTTATGTGATATTTACATTATAGTAGTGGTGGTACATATAAAAATTTGCGGAACAAAAATAAAGTTAATACAGTAAACATTAAATACAGAGTTTTTTTTTTTTTTGAAGACATTTATAGTGTACAGTTTCGTCACAGCATTCACGAACTAAACCGTGAATTCAGACGGCGAAGGCAGACGCGCGACGCGGCTGGCGGTGCTCTTTGACATATTGCTGGTGTCATTATAGTAACTATTACCACGACTTCTCTGTTTCTCCTGACGTTGAACGCACTCTTCATCAGCCTCCATCGCCTCGCGGAGGTCGGCCAGCACACGCGCAGCGCGGTTATTCCACCTCGAGTAGTTCTTCTTGAGTTCGGAGTTCTGGCGGCTGTCCTCTAGCTCGTTCGCCCTCCGTTGATGGATCGAGAGGTCCTGGCGGAGGGTCTTACCATTGTCCACGTAGCGGGAGGCCTGCTGTTCCTTTGCCTGCTCCCCTCTCTCCTTCTTTTTGTGGGCGTTTTCAACAATCTCGTCCCCCCGCTTCACCCGTTTGTCTAAGATGGCGACCAAATTGCGCTGCTGTCGCTCCTCCGCCTCCCTCCGTTGTTGGGCCTTTACGTCCAGCAGATACTGTCGCTCCGCCTGCTCCGCCCGGTACCGCTGCATTTGCGCCTTCGTTTTGGCGTCCAAATCGTTCACCAACTTTTCGTGGTCCTTAATTTCCGTTTCTAAAATTGCCTGACCATTCTCCCAGACGACCTCGGACTTGGCGCGCGCGGCTTGTTTCTTAGCGGTCCATTTGCTCCGCTTTGCCTCCCTGGCTTCCGCCAGTTTTCGCTCAATCTCCTGATCGCGAATGCGACTCTCCTCCTCTCTGCGGCGGCGTTCCCTCTCTAGCTCCATTTGCTTACGGTGGTTCACCTGCTGGGCATAGTGCTGGCGGGCCGCCTCTCGCTCATGAAGCTCTCTGGTCCGCTGTTCTCTCGTCTCCATCAGTTTTTCAATATTGTTGGCACGACGTTGGTCGTTGGAGCTGGCCTTGGTGATGACGTTCACTTGCTGTTGCTCATTGTAGTCCATGCAGCGCGCCGCCTTTTCGTCTATTTTTTGGTTGCGGTCCCTATAATAGTACACCTGCTGATTGCGCATTTCCTTCACGTTTTGACGTCTTTCCTTGTCATTGTACACCCGTTTTTCGTCCGCCTCATTCTGCAATTCTACCCGGCGCTCAATGTTCTTGGTGTACTTCATATTCGCCTCCAGTTCCTTTTCACGCTGGATTTCCGCTAGGCGGTCCTCGACCTGTTGTAACGCCGTCCTTAGCATAGCGATGCGGCGCTCCACCTCACCAGTGTGCACTCCTTTCGGGGGGTCCGAGGTGGCCTCCTCCAACAGCCCTTTGAGCTGGGAGATGAATGCCTTGCACTCGCGCTGAGAGAGAGTGGACACATTATCCAGCTCCCCCTCATTGGCTTTCCTGGGCTGCGAAATAGAGGGAAGACGACTCATCAAGGCGGGATGGATGCGCTTTGCAACGGAGTATTCTTTTCCTCAAATGAGGGTGCTTTGGAAAAAAAAAAAAATTGGGGGATGAAACGAATTCCTTTTTTTCTACTGAATTACAGAAAATTCACTGTGAGAATCATCAAGATACCATAAACATGATACAAAGAAACAAAAATTAGGAGTAATAAAAATAAAAAAGTTGAATCTATAACAACACGTAAAAGAAAAAAAGAAGGGAATCCTTTCAGTCCCTTTAGCTCTGTCTTCTCTGCCGTTGCCTTTCGCGAAGTTGCTTCAGCAACAGTTCCTGTCCTAATCGTACCAAATCCACGTTTCCCGTCTTGTCCGCCGCCTTTGCGGAAAGTATTTCGTGGTACTGGTCTTTTTTCTTGGAATTTGTAGACGACGACTGACTAGAACCCCCTTTCTGCTTTTCCTCTGCGGCGTACACTGGTAATGGTTCCTCCGTGCGCACGAATTTACGGTCAGGGGAAGGGAAAGGTTTGGGTGGCGGACTGACTGCCTCCGAATCCGAGTCGTCCTTTCGCCCGGCCATGGGAGGGACATCAAAGAGGGAGGGGGCACCGCGGGAGCTGGAGGTGGTGACTTTGGACGGTTGTGGCGAGTACGTGTTGTCCGTGACGGCGCCCAAAGATTCGGCGGTCTGCAAGCGTTGGAGTGCCGACATGCGACGGAGCTGTTCCGCTTTGGTCGTTTTCACTGGCACATGGACGTCGGGCCGACAGGCGTAGGGGATGGGCTGAGGGGGTTTAGGTTTAAACGAATACGATTCCGCCGTCCCATTCTCCTCCACCGCCTTTCGCGTCTCCTTGTAGCGTTGGATTTCCTCCTCTCTCTTCTTTCGCACGGCCTCTAGCACTTCGGGGTCGGCTACTTCACGGCTAACTGGGGGCAGTTCTTTCGTCTTGGGAGGGGGGATGGTTCGTCCCTTGAGGGAGGCTGGGGTGACCTGCAGCAGAGGGCTCACGTACCCCTCATCCCTCTCCTGCTGTCGATCGACGTAGGACAGCACCCATTCTACAAATTTCCCCGCCTTGACAGTCAACTCTTGGGACTGTTCTAGTACGTTGAGTAACTCTTCCGATTCGTCAGGGGTTAAGACGTCTAGCGAGGCACGGGCCAAACCCACGACACACTGGGCGGCGTCGGGGTAGTACACGATACCTCGAGTGAGACACGATTTTTTACTGAGAGCTCTAAATTTTTCTAGCAAAACACCTCTCTTGTAGTCTAATTCTAATCTATGTTGTTCTTCTTGCAGTTTGAGTTGAAACAGTTCCTGGGCGATGGCCTTCTTCTTTTCCTCGATGAGCGCATCCACATTCGTCTCTGGTGTGGGAGCGGAGGGGCGGTAGAGGTGATTGACAATGTTAGGATCCCGCTCGCCGAGGAACACCTTTTCCTCCACCATTCGCTTGGAGGCAACTGAGATGGTGGGCTGGAAGGAAGGGGTGGTGGTGGTGGTGCCCTTGGTGACGGCCGCCCTCGATAGCATTCGAGAGACAATGGACTCAATATCCTGTTCGGTGTATTTGGTGTCTGCACCGCCTGCCCGAACGGCCTTGTCCATCTCTTCCACTAATTTAGGGGCGACAGTCTCCTTAAACTCTCGTCTCTGCTGCGCTTCTCGATAGAGCTCCTCATGAACGTGTCCCGCTCTGCCGGTGAGCGCCCCCGGTTCCAAGTTCACCACCGCAAGTGTCAGCGGTCTAAAAGTACACTCTTCTAGTTCCTTTTCTATCTGCTCCTTGGCTTTCATCGCGCGCCACTGCTTCCGCCGCAGCACCTCCGCCCCCGCCCTGTTCTCCGGTCGCAGGGAGGACGGCCGCCGAATGCCTTGGGCGTATTTCGATATCTGTGGCCGAAAAGAGCACTCCCGCTCCACTAGTGCCTCCTTGAACTGTTGTTGGCGTGTCTGCTCAATAGAGACCCACTGCTGCTTGGCGAGCTTTGCCCGCATCCCCTCTTCGTACAATTCGGAGGCCGCTCGGGTGGGGACACTGCGGGCCCTCACACTGCGTGGCTTTGTCCCTTTCGCCAAGGCCCCTTCCGACATGGAGAGGGCTTGCATGAGCGAAGAGCTGTAGGTGGTGTTGACCCTTGGATGGGGGGAGTTATCAGGGCTGTCGGCGTAGGGAGAGGAACCGGGTACGGCGCGGGGGGTACTTTTGGCGAGTGCGGTAGAGTTACCGGTAAACACACTAGGACTGCCGTGGTCAGGGGGAATGGGACTCGCATTCACGGCGGACTCCTTCGTGGTGCGGGTGGTGGGAGGGGTGAGAGCAGGACGGGGTTGGCTAGCGGGGGAGGGGGTCTTGAACTGCTGTACCGCATCGATCCACCCCGCCGTGCGCTGTTTTGTGGCTAAATTGTGAACATCACTAAAGTCAATAGAGTCACTGACCGGTGACTGCATCGAAAAAGTGAAAATAAGGGTATATTGTGAAGCACCTCTTCAAAAACTAATATAATTTGCTGTGGCAAAAAAAAAAATGAAGAGGGAGAGAACGAGGGGAAATAGAAGAATACTTATGAGCAAAGAAATTGTCAAAAAAACACCTTTCACCTTACCATTGTATACGTTGTCAAATAGTAGAAAATAGGAAATGGATTTGCTCAATCCATAATGTTACAAAGATGGGAGGGGGAAAGGTTTATGACTTCCCTTTGCGCAGCGCAATTTGATACGGCATATCGTAGCGACGGGCGGCGGTTTTCTGAGCCTCGCTAGAACCTTCCGCCTTCCTGGCATCGGGTTGGTTCAGGTGCAATTGTGCCGTCAGAGCGTCATCCTTCTCCCACCCTCCGGCATGCGCAAGCTCCAAAATCTTTTTTTCATACGCCACCTTGGCCTCTTCTTCGGCCTCCACAATAAACTTGGCGGTCTCTGCCACCACCACCCCCTCTGGGTGCATCAGGGTGGACAAAAAGGCCTCTGACAGCAACGAAGTACAGGAGGTGCCGAAGAAGGCGGCGTGAAAGGGAATCTTTCCCTTTGCTCTCGTCAGAAACCGGTCAAAGTCCAACCCCACCAGGTGGAACTTTACCTTTGGGAACTGGACACTGTACTCGGTGTGACTGGGGGTGTCGGGGGGTAGATAGTTGTAGTTCTTTTCGTCATCCCAGGCAAACTTGTGGTCCGCCCACGGCCACTCCACCCCTGTCATGAGGGTATAGAGCCACGCCCGCACATTGTGCATTGACACGACGCCGTTACCGTAGCGACACGTCCCGTCCGCGGTGCGATACCGTATATGACTATTCTCCGTCTGCGCCCCAAACGCAAAGAACGGCCCACACTTGATGTCACCGGCAAACATCCCCTTTCCTTTTCGATCAAAGTGGCACAGTGTTTTGTTGGGGTTATTATAGTGGTACTCAAACCCACGCCGGGGGTTGATGTGGCTCACATCAAAGGCAACCCCGGTGTTGCGCCAGACGCGGTACTCTGGAAACTTGAGGAGATTCGTGTAATCGGTGAGACGAAAGACGAAATCCCAGTCAATAAGATTGTCACGGTTATCGTATCGCTCCGCCATATCCTGCTGCACCCGCCATTTCCACTGCTCCTCGGTGGGTGCGATGGAGGCTTCCTTGGTCCAGTGAATGATCTGCTCCTCAACAAAGTCTTTTTCCTTTCATTTTCAACTCCTCCAAGTCAATGTATTGCTTCAGAGTGGTGTGAGACTGATCTTTAAAAGTGCTCAGCAGTCTTTGGGAGACGTTGCGGATTTGCGCGACTGTGATGTCCCGGACTTGTGTATTGCCAAACACCTCGAGAAACATCAGTACCCGTTCCTCCATCTCTTCCAGAGAGAACATGCTGTCCAGGAGCCACTGAAGGAAAAAGAGGTGGCGGCAGTGTACTCGTAAATTAGGCTCATAAATGTAAAAGTGATATTCCCCCACCGTTTCCTTATTGAGACGTAGGGAGACTAGAGTTTTTAATATATGCCGAATGTCACTAGCACCCGCTAAGAATATATTATACGTGGGTCCGTCAGAGTGCTGTTCCAGCTTCTTGGACTGAATCTGCTGAATCATTCGGTCCAAGTCGGATATCTCAGAAGTACTCGAAGGGGCTGCCACACTATTCTTTTCTTCCTGCTCCACTTTCTTGGCAAAAATGATCTTTTTTATCTTCTATAAACGTGGTGAAATCTATGGCGGGTGACCACCCCCAACACAGTTCCGTCCCTATGGAATTCAGTAATTGCTCCCTTTCATTGCGGAGGTATTTGTCTCCCATGGGGCACAAAAGCAAATAAATAAGATGTGTAGGGTAAATAATCTAATACGGTGAAATGGTAAAAATAAAGGTGGAAGGGAGATAAAGGGCGACGATGCAATGGAACAAACGCAACTTACCTATGTAATGAAAATAAATAATAATAATAATAATAAAAATAATAACCGAGATTTAAAAGCGCCTTCTAGCACACCCACCACTCCACTTTTTATATTAAAACATCACTTTACTGCAGAATGTAAAGTTCAGGAAAGGATTTGCTGTGGGCGGCAATTTTCGGATTAGGGGTAGGGGCCCTGCCCCTAACAACACAGAGCTTCAAATCCTTCACGGTTTCCCCAAAGTCTGAAATAAGAACAGAGCTCACATCCGTCGCCGCCTCCACACGCGTCACCATTTCATCACTCCCCTCTTGATCTTCACTATGGCTCAGGTTATAGAGATAAAGCGTGCCGTCTTCGTCGGCGAGGTAAAGGGATACAAACCGTTCATTGCGCAGCAACACATCAACCGAGGTGACAACCTTTCGACACGTCACGATCTGTCTTGGTAAAATTCTATACGTTTCACTCTCCCCCTCCCCCTTGCACCCCTCTACACGACAGAGAAGAAGGAGGTTGGACTGGGTTTGAAGCAGCAATTCGCACACGGGGGCTTTTTTGGGAATCCGTTGCACCGCTACTACGGCCCCATTTGTGCACTCTGGTGCAAGGCTGTGGAGGGAGAGTTGAAAGGTGAGCTCAGCACAGGCGACGACGGATCCAGCATCTGCCACACACTAAGCGATCCGTCGTTCCCACAGAGCAGCGCGGAGGCACCATGGTGGAAGGAGAGGGAGGTGAGCGAGTTGGCGTGTGTGCCGTGACACGTATCCCTTAGGGTTTGAAGGGTCGCGCCGTTGGCGATATCCAGTAAGGAGAGAGTAGTGTCAAAGGAAGCGGCAAGAAGGTATGGAGAGTGGCCCTGAAGAAAATCGGTATTCTTCTCTCCTAGAAAGCAGACCGCATTCACCCCGAGTTCATGCACCTTTTCAAATTTTCTCGCTAGTTTGTGTGTCTGCACATTGTAAACCTTCACACTCCCATCCCTAAAACCAAACACCACCCACTGATTGCGTTCCGCCCCGTTGGGGCACAGAGCGGCGTCCTGGTCAACACACAGCGCCCCGCACTCGTGACGAACTGATTTTCCTACAATTTGACACGTTTCCGGTTGCACAAAGTCAATAACGCCGTCCTCCTTTGCTACTACTAGTACACACCCCTCCGCAGAGCCGTCCTCTATGGTGGTGCAGAGGGCGGTGGTGGTATCGCCGAACTGAACCTTTTGGAGGACGGAGGAGGGACAGCGAAGGGGCTGGACGATCGAGGTAGAATTCCACACATCCTCCTCGTCGCGTCCCCTTTTTAAATCCGTCGACATCTTTTGCTTGCTGTTGGCTAGCGCGATGGGCAGCGTGTCATTGTAGGCCACTTCCTGGAACACCAACAACGGGGAAGCACTACTAAGCCACTCCCGCCGTTTCGTTTCTAGCTCACGCCTAACGACGGTTAGATCTTTGCCTTCAAAGGTAGAGGCGTCAAAGTTTTTCACCATATTCTTCAATTTGGAAAACCGGATAGGAGACACCTTTTGAAGCTCATTAAGGACAGGGGAGTTTTCTAGAAGCGCGTCCGCGGCGTCAGGAAGACCATGTAGCTGCACCATCTCCTCTACAATTAACTCATAAAGATTGAACTTCAAGTCCCTCGGCAGCAAGACACCGTCCAGATAGGACTTTAGCACCGTCGACCATTCGCCCTGGAGGACCGCCTGCTCAAATCCCCCCGCCGTGAGTGCAGGAGTCTGACCCACCGAGTGCGGGTGAATCACATTATGGGGAACCCCCGACTCGATCTCAAGACACTTGAGTGTATTTCTATAACCGTGTGCATCTAAAAAGTGAAGAATCTCCTTCACCACTTCCGCGTGGGAAATAATACTCATTGAAAGGACCTTGAAGGGGGAGGGGGAAAGAAAGAAAGGAAGGAAAAATATTTTCAACACTAGGCTATTCTGGAGCACACAATAAAAAAATAAATAGATAAAATAAAATAAAATAAAAAAGAGGTTGTTGCGGCTGTTCTTCATTTTTTTTTTTTTTACAAGGTTTGTGCTCTCCTTGTAGCAATTTCACGCGCTAGCTTCGCTAAAGCCATCGACTCTCGCTCCGCTTGACGTTGAAGAATAGTTTCCAACCTCACCCGTTGTTTACGCTGCACGGCAGACTTTTGCTGTTCCAACTCGCTACGTGCCTTTTCGAGGGCCTCTGTCCACACTGCTCTCTGACGGCGTGCCTCCTCCAGTGGGGAGACGGAGGACACTTTTATACCGCCGTCAGCGTTGAGGTGGAGACGGGCGTTGGCAATGTGGTGGCGCTCCTGAATGACCGGCAGCAGCTCTCTTGCGGCGTGGCGCACCATCCGCTCCTCCAACTTTTGCTGCGTTACAAAATCTTTCGTCTGGAGCAACTCCTCCACACTCAGAGAACGGGGTCGCTTCAGCGATGGAGAGTTTTCCATCTCCCTTCGACGCTGGGCCTCTCGCTGGATTTTTTGCTGTGCGGCTAGATTGCGCTGTTCCTCTTTCAAATCCTTAAAGGCCGTCAGGGCCGCCAACGAATGGGCTGTCGGCCGCAAGAAATAGAACTCGTCTTCTTCTTTGAGCCGGGGCCGCGGAGGCGGGGCTGGTTTTTTCTGTGGAAGAGAAAAGACCCCTTTCATCGGCACTTTCTTCCCTACCACGGGACCAGGGGGGTGGACGGGGGTGGGGGCGACCTCCTCAGAGGCCACCAAAGAGGGAAGGGGAGAGGGGTGCCCTGACGCACCACCAGTGCAGGACGAACACAGAAAAGTGACGGGTCGATCCTCCATGTGCAAGCACTCCAAGTGCGCCGCAAACGAGCAGTCTCTCCTATCACAGAATATAATCCGCACCGCATTGGTAGACTCGTGGCAAATATGGCATGAGACGTGGTCCATTTGACTCTGTGCGATGGTGTGATCGGTCTGCAGCGCCTCGTCGTCCTCCTCCAAGTCGTACAATTCCTCCCATCCTCTGTAGTTCTTTTTGCGCACCTTTTTCACCTCCTCCTTGCCGTCCACCGTTGCAAATATACGGGTAAACCGTTTCTTGCAAGAGGGACACACATTGGTGTTGGAGGCCCACTCTCCAATGCAGTGGTAGCAGAATAAGTGGTCACAGGAATTGATTTTCCCCCTAGGATTGCTCACTGGGTCCACTGGGGTAAAACAAATACCGCAAATAGTGTCGTAGTCACTCTCATTGGACATTTTGTCGGGCTACTTTACAGTGTTCTTTAATCTTTTGAAAAAAAAAAAGGGAAAAGAATAACAATTATAATAATAATCCATACGAAGCTACTCGTCACAATAGACCCTAGGGCCACAATAATATCCATTTCCGTTTGTCTTCTCTCTCTACACTGTCGACCAAGATACGCAAAACGCAATCAGAAAAGGAATAAGAGAGATTGGACTCGACTAATCACTGAGTAAAAAGGGGTGCTGCAGTATACTCTGAATCGTCGGCCGCTTGCGGGGGTTTACTTCTAACAAATAGGCGATAAATTCTACAGCTTTCGGGTCGTAGTCCGGTAAACGGGTGGGGAGCGGGGCGACGCGGTAGATCTTGAAGGAACTATCGTATCCCGGCAGTTTGGTCACACCAGGCCACGTCTCCTCGGTGGGGGTTCCCACGACGTAAAACACCTTATCTAGCTGATCCCGGGAGTTCTCTCCGCGGAAGAGCGAGTACCCCAGCACCATCTCCGCCACAATGCAGCCCACCGACCACACATCCGCCGCGGGGGTGTAGTGGCGCTCGCCTAGGATGATCTCTGGGGAGCGGTACCACAGCGTCATGACCTCATGGGTGTAGGTTTGGAGAGACATTTCAAACGTTCTGGCCAAGCCGAAATCCGCTAACTTGACACAGTACTTCTCCACTCCCGTCTTTTTGTCCTTGTAAGGGGCGACCAAAATGTTTCCCGGTTTCAGATCACGGTGGATGATTCGACTATTGTGGCAGCTCCAGAGAGCATGGAGCATCTGACGGGTAAAGTCCTTGACGGTAGTCAAAGGCACCACGGAGCCGTTCGGCTTGGCGCCGCTGGGAGGGCGATGGCGACGGATGAACGCCCTCAAGTCTTCATTGAGGAGCTCAAACACCAAGTACACCCGGTGCTGGTCGCAGAGGACATCCAGTAGTTTCACAACATTTGGATGGGAGCTGAGATCGTGAAGGAGGGTCACCTCTCTAATGGTGGTGGCAGGCACACCTTCCGACAGGCCGTCCAGGCGAAGCTTTTTGATCGCGTAGCAAGCGCCGGTGGCGTTATTCCTAGCACGAAACACAATGCCATACGTTCCCTCACCGAGGAGTTCCTCCGGGGTGTAGGTTTTGCCCAACGCATGGAAGTCGGTGCTATCGAGTCGACCGCCAAAATCGTTCATTTCTCACACACAACTATAATTAGATCCAACTAAAAGAAAGGGGAAAAAAAAAAATGGGGGAGAATCGTAATGTATAGAAACGGGACGGAGTGAATGGAAAATAAACGTTTGCCACAAACAAGGGTCAACACCCTCCGTTATCCAAAACGGTGGTAACAGTAAAAAAAAAAAAACAATGGTTTGCTCATGTTTATTCTACATCATGGTCTATTTTGTGGGTATATTCCAAGCAGAGAGGGATAACAAAGACTAACATCTTTGATTTTACAGATCGATGGGCGGTACCCAAGTACAGATCCTTCCCCAGTGTAAAGAGGGACACCGACCGCAAGTGGTCACACAGTTTGGTCGGTGCCACCTCGTCGTCTAATGAAAACGTCTTCGCCGTCCAGGTCTCACTGGCGGTGGAGAACGCATGTAATTTAAAAGGATTTTCAAACGGAAAGGCTGCCGTCGGGGAAGTGGTGGTTTGAAAGCAGGAAAACACCGTCGTGGTGGCACCTTCAGGGATATAATATACTAACCCAATTTCTCCCTTTTCCACCACCTCCACATCGTACAGTGGGAGCTCGCTGGATTGAATGAGTGGCTCGGTGTCGGTGACCACCCTCCACGACTCCATTTCCATCGTACTCACGGCGTGGGCGAGCATGAAGCACTCATTCGGCGGGAGACCCCCTGTGTTGAGCAGCGCCGAGGTCAGACTGGTCTCAAGACTGAGATTGGGGGAGTTCATCGCTGTCACCGCGACAAAGTCGAGGGATTGGTTTAAATTGGAAGGGCTCTCCTCCCCCACTAGCACACCGCTCCCGGTCAGACTCCTCTCCTTGCTCGCCCGCTTCGCCGTCTTGGGCGTCGCACAAGGGGTGGAGGTTTTCTTTATCGCCGTCGCTGCGCCGTCGAGTCGCACCCGGACGAGATAAAACACATGTACGGCGTCCTCGACAATGATGAGTTTTGGGCTGATAATGACGGGGTTGAATCCATTGTTCAAAGCCCACGTCGGGATCGGGAGGGAGACGGGGGTGTGGGGCTCAAGGGAGAGGGTGGTGGGACCGGAGAGGATGAGAAAGTCCTGCACCAAGGTGCCGTCCTCCTCGGCGTAGGTACTACTGTGATCGGCCTTAAATCGGAGACCGAACGCATAGTGCGCCTTCTGATACGAAAAGGGGGGTGATAGGAGAAGAATTCCTTTCTCGGTGATGTCCCGGTCGCAGACAATGCTATTGTCACTGGCCGAGTTCAGCGAAACACAACACCCAGAAAAATCCGAGAGTTTTTCCCTTTTTTGAGTTGAGTTAGCATGACGGGTGGCGAAAAGCGTCACTCGGGTCAGCTCATTCGCCGGGACAGGGGTGCGGATCGTGACATTTTCGAGCACATCATTCGTCTTGACGACAATTCGCGTACTGGGCAGACCACCTTGGGGGACGTGCTGGTAGGTGGCCCGTCGCGCCTTGAGCGACTCCCTTTTTCGCTGTGGGGAAACAGAAGAGGTGTTGGGTTCGCTGACGACGTGCTCTGCCGCAGCAGGACGGACCGTGTGCATCGCTGAAACAGCAGAGGAAAGTGCCGACTCTATATCGGAGCTTTTCGCCTCGATGAACCCTACGGAGGGAAAGGTACGGAAGCTGTTGAGCATATTCTTTAACCATGCAGAAATTTCATTCTTTGCCGGCGGAGCATTACTGACCGTTTCCACGTTGCGGGCTTCCTTGGAGTGCACCGTGTCCAGCACAAGACGACCTTTTGTGTCGAGATCGGCAATTTGGTAAATGCAATACCCGCCCGGCTCCAGCACACGGACAAAGCAACCCAGTATGTCCGAGACGTAGCGATCCCCAAAGCGGTGGTGTAGCAGTAACAGCAAATTGTCCCGTGTGAGACAAAGTCGCTCCACCGTCGGTGCCGAGTCATGCACGTTAGTCTTGGACGAGGTACGGCGGGAGCTGCCCGCATACGGCGAAAGAGAACCGACCGAGGAGGAGCCAATTTGCGTGGCACTCAGGGCGGTGTACAGGCTAGACATGGAGTCGTCATTTCCCTCTTCCTTCGCCGTGTTACGACGACGACCGTCAATATCCCCGGAGCGACTCATTGGCCTAGTGCTACTCTCGTGGGAGTCATCCATGGAGGATTTTTCCTTTACCCCCTCCACCAAACTTTTGACGTGGACGGTAATAATGTCCTCTCCCTCCGCTAATTTGTCCACCACTTGGGTTTGAAAATCCTGTACCGAGAGACTGTCAATTTTGATGCCGAGGAGTTTGCTGAGTACGGCGTGCAATTCCTCCTTTGTGGAGGCCTCTACTAGTAACTGCTCCTGGATGTCGCTGTCGACGACGGCTTTTACCCAAAATTTCATCTATTATTATATTTATATACTTTTTCCAGACTATCTTTACTAGTGGAAAGAGAGAGAAGGGCGGTGTCGGTGGTCTAGAAAACAATTTCAATACTGAGTATCGCACAAGGAGAGTCGAATAAACATAAAAAAAAGCACGTCCGTTGCATAGAAACAGAAAAAAAAAAGGCGAAAGCAAAAAAAAAAAGTTGATAATTTGTACAAGTAGTGTGGAAGCGGAGACCACTTTAGTAAACGGCAAGTCTGGACTGTCGTTCTTGATAGCTTTCCAAATCTAGCGAAATACGGGTAAAGAGGGGGTTCAGAAACACATTTCGGTCAAACTCCTCGGTTCCCTCGACATCGCGACGGTGAATGTCCTCCTCCTGCAGCACCGCCCTAATCTTAGCGGCCCACCGCCGCTTTACTAGCTCCGATTGAAAAGAGGCCGACTCCTCTGGGGTTCTTTGAAGGAGTAGACTCGTCTTATCCTCTTCAGTATTCTTACCCCCTCGCTTCACCGACTCTGCGGGAAGAGGGTCTAACGGAGAATAGCTGTGATTATGAAGCGAGCTCACCGTTTGCCGTCGGATAGGGGAAATATCAGGAGTTCGGGGAGCCTGTCTAGACCTTTCCAGTCGCTCTACTGGCAAGGCGCTTTTTCTATCGTCAGATTCCTCCGAAGCCGTGGGGTCTCTAATGGCGGAGGGCTTTTTGACGGGTGACGGTCTCCGGGGCGATTCTTTTCGCTGTGGTGCCCTTCGAGGGGACGGCGGTAACTCTACCGAGATACCACTGAGAAAGGCAAACTTGGAGACCAGAAACATTTTGTAAATGGTTTTTCGGTGCTCCTCTTCCATCTCTATTATAGTCTGTCGGCCCGTTACCTCACTCTCCGGGTGCTCCACCGTGGTCGGTGCTACAGGAGCCGCATTCACGCTATTGAATAAACTAGACCCCCTCGGCTTCACGAGACTGGTCTCGGTGGGTTCCATTGTGGAGGGGTAGAGATCCCGTGTGTACGGTGATTCCCTCACCCCACCGCTCTTGGACAAATCTCTCATCTTTTTGTTCTCCTGCTTTAACAAGTCTTCCCTCTTTTGCACCAGGGCCTAGTACAGTCCGGTCCTCCAAGGCACACGCGCTCTCCGTGAGGAAGCGGTCGACGACACGCCAGCTGTTGCAGTCGAGTACTCGTAGCGCTTCTTCCTGGGCGGCCACAATGTCCTCCCGTAGAGCCTCCGCCTTTCTAATATCGGTGTACATGTGCAACTGTACGGCAGGGGGGAGGTGATGGATGCGGGCGAGGCAGTCAAATATCTCTCGCTCCGACAGCTGCTGGCAGGCCCGGCGAAGAGGCCGAATATAAGGGCGGCACAGCTCCATGTACTTGGCATACACCCGCTCCGCCCGTTGCAGAAGAGAGCGCACCGTCGTGCTGGGGTTCCCCTGTTGGGTAAATTCTCTACCTAACCTTATACACTCCTCCAGCTCCATCACGTCACCATTCTCAATCGCATCACTAAGTCGGTCGATAAGGGACTGTGACATTCTTTCCTTCTTTTATCAAATGTGGTTACTATTGTTTATATATGTTGACGTTATGGTGTTCAATTCTTCTAGTAAAAAAAAAAAAAAATCTAAGAAAAGGAACTACGAAAATAAAAGAGAAGGGAAAACATATAATCAAGATGAATGGTAATACATGCACCTTTCCTTTCCTCCAATATAATTACATTACATCTTCTCTTTTTCCCCTCATAATTGGAGAAACATTATTTTAT
>AUXL01000028.1:0-27162 GCA_000482185.1 Angomonas desouzai | reverse complement strand
GTAGAGACCCTTTGGGCAGATTTACAGAAGGGGCACTGACGGCTCATTGTACTATATATAAAAACAAAGAAAAAATAGAAAATAACAACATATTCACCCATTATTGTGACCGCTGTGAAAAGTGCCCCACAAACACTGTTAAATGTTTATTTTTTCCTTCCCTTTTCTCCCTCTCTCATAGAAACATCAGTCATGTTAAAGCCGCTATCCACCGTGGCAGGCAGGACGGCGGTGGGAGGGGTGATGGCGAAGCATTCCAAGGCTGGCACCTCCCAGCCGTCCGCCCCCCGCTCGAGCAGCGAACTGCCTTCCTCTCCGGATCCGTCCGGAGAGGAGAAACAATCGGTCCTCTCCTCCTCCCCGGTGGCGCCGTCGGTCGGGGATATGGACAGAGTGCGATGTCAATGGATGATAAAGGCGTTTTCCTTTCCAAGACGAATGGAAATGGAGTTGTGTCGTCTCTCTAATCGGCAACACCACCCCTCCTCGGATGTGATGGCGTTAGAAATTCAACTCCTTCGGCAGCAGATTCAAGAGTTAGCATTAGGTAGTGGGGCCATCACGCCTTCTTCTCGCCCCCGCCCGCACCGCGCGCCAACACTAGAGCGGCGGTACCTTCTGCCTTTGCAGCGTCAGGTGTTTTCGTATCTTTCCTCTTTTCTGCAACAAAAACAGTGTCAACAGCGGTGTCTAGAGCAGTTACAGTCCTGGAGTGGTGCGGTGAGCAGAGACCACACCAATGACGCCATCAGCGCTGTACTCTCCCTCTGTAGTGAGGCGGTGGTCGCCCAGTGGAAGCAGCAGCAGCTCCTAGGGGAGGGTGGGGGAGTGCACGAGGGGGAAACTATTGCCTCGTTAAATATTCTTCTCTATTTACCTTCTCTTCTTCTGCCGGCGTCAACGGGGCCTGATTCTCTGACCTCATCGGCTGTCGTCCCCGCGGGAAAGAAAAAGCGAAATCATAACAAAAAGAAGGCAAAAAGAGAGGGAAACATGGACCAGCTGTTTTACGGTCTCCAAAAGAATCTGAATAGGCTGTTGGTAAACGACGAGAGCCGCTCTCACCCCAGTAGTAATAACAATAAGAATCATAGTAATACTAGAAAAAACAAAGACGCCCCTCTTCCGACCTGTTTGTTTTTCCTGTTGGATTCCCTACAGCAGCAGTACCTCGCCGACCCCGTCCGCGTCCACCCCCGTCGACTAGACTACGTCTCCCACACCGCCGACTTTCTGTGCACCTGTCCAAAAGAATACTTTATGAGCACCACCGCCATACTAAGGAAAACCCCCTTTCAAGCCAAGAGAGAAAGGAGACGACGACCTTCACTTCAACAAGCCCTTTTGAATCGTTTTCACCGATATTGCGCCTTTTTCACGGGGAGGGACGGGAGACCGCCGGTTCCTCATCGGCTTTGTCCACTACAGCACAGTCCCCGCTCCCTTCGGTGGAGAAACATGGGGGAGAGGAGACACTGTGGGCGACACTGACGCGGTGGCACAGTGCAGAGACCCAATCACAGTGGGAGAGTTTTCAGCACTCTCTAACGAGCTTTCATCAGCGTTTGAATGCCTCTTCTTCTCACCGCACGGTGTACTTTCAGTCAAACGATTACTTTTGCTACACCATATTTTCACTGCTCCGTGCCGCGACGCAGTCGGTGGAGGTACTTCGTCAGTTCTGCTTCTCTACCACCCCGTCGAGCCACTCTACTGACAATAATAACAAAAAGAAGAAGAGGGAGAATGAACTGCAGTGGATTTCTTTTCAAGAACGGTATGCGGTGGGGATTTTCATTCTGTTCCGTCGGGTTATTAGCTCTCTCCACTCCCGACGCCATTTCCATTTGGTGCTGTACTTTTATCTTCTCGTGACCGGTCAGCTGCCCTCGGAGGGCTCCGCGGGGGACGAAAAAGGATCCCTTCACTTTGCAGAGAAAGTGCGACGAACGCGAAAGGCTGTTTTGGATCAAAAAGTGTGCTACCACGGTGACAAGGATCATAACAACAAAAGTCAAAAACCCACTCCATTTGGTGGTTTACTTTTCCGTGAGTTGGTACTGCTAGACTGCTACGCCCTTCTCACTTTGGGGCACACCGTCGAGACCGCCGAGGATATCCATCCCCTCTCCTCTCTCTCTTCCTTTTCGGTGGAGCAGATCGTGTCGGTGGTGGAACGGCTGCAGTCCAACTGTCAAACCCACTTGGAGAACTTAATAAATGATCAAAAGAGTCACCACCTGGACAAGAATAATAACAACACCGTGTACGACTTACTGTCTCCCAAGGTAAAAAAGGAATTGACAGAGAAACTAAAAGAGGCCTTGCGTCTTTCCGTCAAGGTGTTTTTAGCCCTACGCCAAAAAGAAAAAATCATACAGTTTTACTTTCGTGCCCTCCCTTCTCCAGCCACCCCCGTGTCCTCCTCTGACAGTGTTTTCTCTCTCATCGGGGGCAGCTGGGATATCGCGAAGCTGCTCCACGATGAGGGCCAACACCGCGAGGCACTGCTCTACATTGAGACCTTTCTAGAGCAGCTACACCACGCCCCCATGGCTGCCCCTTTCAAGGTGCAGGGGTTCTTACCAAAGCCGATGGAGCGGTTTGTACTGGAGGTGGTGCAGGCGTACAGTGCGTCGGTGAGAGAGACCCTGGTAGGGAAAGGAAAAGAGGCCACCGCTGCTGCTCTGTTCGCGGACTACCAAGAAGCCATTCCGTTCGACGCCCACCTCGCCGCCTTGGCCCCCCTACGGGCACCGGTGTTGCTGCACCACCTCCTACAGGGTATTCTACAGGAGAGAGAGGGGGCACCGTCGTGCGGGGAGTGTCTCTCGTTGGCGCTCAGCACGGTGGAGTACTACTTGAGGGAGTACGGAGGCCAACGGGGTTTGCTGACGGACACGGTAAGGACACTGGTCGACTACTACGGACGACATGCCACCGAAAGTGGAAACGATTCCTCGATCGCCTGGCGTCATGCCTTGGATCGATTTCAACAAATGATGCTGTTCTTTTCCACGCATTTGCTTCACCTCCCAGTCGCGCGCCTGGTGCTGGAAAAGTTGTTGTTATACCGACAGAGAACGGAGGCCACTCTACAACAGGATAGCGCCTCTCTAGATGCCGTTCTATTCTCTGTTCTTGAAACCCTTGTACAAGTGAACCACATCGGTGGGGGCCGAGGGGAAGCAAACACCGATACCGGTGCTTTCTACTTTACCGATTTTTTCATTTTAGAAACGGTGCTCCATCCATTGTCTCTCTCCCATTTACATCTACTGATGGAGGCGGTGGTGAAGCGACAGAGCGCAAGTCCACACTTCTATGACAAGGCCCTAATGCAGCGACTGCTCGACCTAGTACAGCTCACCCTACACCATAAAAACCCTCCGCTTCCTTCTTCTGAGAAGGCGGAGAGGGAGGAGAAGAATAGGGAGGGGAGTCTTGACTTGATGTTGCATCAACCCTGGCAGTGTTTTTTCTGCTCCACCTGGAACACCGGTCACACCGGCCACGGCGACCGCTGTAAGATGTGTAAAAAACCCAATCAGGTGATTGTGCAGTGCCGTCACTGTAACGGTCTGACCTCCTCTTCTCACCATTTCCAGTACTGCGCGGTGCGACGGGAGGGCTCCTCCTCCCTCCTGAAAAGAGATGGGAATTTCATTGTCAGTTTTGCGGTACTTCCTTTTTAAACCCGCAGGGGGATACACCGTCGTCAGTGAGTACCGATGACTCGGGTCGAGGCGTGCTGTCCCCCACCGCGGGGGGTGGGCTGGGGCTGTGCCAGCTGAATCTGAGGCAGGTGAAGCACATACTCTCCAACGAGGCCACCACTAGCGCTAACCGGGGCTACCTGGAGCGGCTGGCGAGGGAGACGCACTTCTCCTGTCCCACGTGTGAACCGCAGGCGACAGAAGACGGCGCCACCCGCCCCTCTGGCGCTAATAATAATAGTAATAATAATATACTGAAACCGTGGTGCAACACTTGTGGTAGCTTTGCGCCTTTGGAGATTTTTCGACCCTCGTCGAGGGAGGCGGAGGGCCCCCTCTCTCCCTCTCTGGCTTCCTCTATTTCCTCGCACCTCCGCTTGTGGCAGTGTGTGGATTGCTTCTACTACAACAGCTTCACCGAGCAGGTGTGCTTTATCTGCCACCGTCACCGACCCACCCCACTGGGCGGAGAGGAGATTGTGAATCACAAGGGCGAAAAGGCAGACAAGCTGGTACTGTTCTCCCCTACAAAGGACCTCTCCGCCCCTTTGATTAGGGTTCCATGGCAACAGTTGTACTGCAAGAAGTGTGACCCCAATCCCCCTTTCCCCGTTGGCCACAATATGAACGCCCAGCAGTGCAGAAATTGCGGAGAATCGCTGCCCTCTTCCACCACGTTAGAAGACGGAGAACACGGTACTGATCTTACGGAAGAGAAGAATATAAATAGACCCACGTCGGAGGAGAATGAGGCGGCCATCGACGCCTGTTGTCACACTTGGCTAGAGACGGTGCGGCGTGAGCTCCCAGAGGGCACCTCCTCGGCTAGGGGTGTGTCCTGGGTGTGCCTCAAAAACAACTGCCTTCATGTGAATGACCTGCCGCTCTCTCACGAGGAAGAAGCGCTCTCCCCCAACACCCCATCCCCTCCTTTTTTTGTGCCGCCTGCCATTCTGTCTGCGAAGCGACGCATTTCGTGAGTGTATTCGATCAAGATTTGAGTGCGTTAAGGGTGAATATATCGACGGTCTACCCAAAGGCACTGGTGCTGCCTCTACTGCAGGCCCACCGTCTCTCAAAGGGATCAGAGGACCCCGAAACGAACCGCCTCCTTGATCTGTACCATGACAGCCGCGACCTCACCCCCACCACCGCCCCTCTCCTCCGCCAGCTCGACGGAAGACGGCGGCTCAACCAGCTAGAGCGCGATGCCCTTTCTCTCTCCACTCAGGAGGAGATATTGGTAGAGGGGTTTGTCCGGCAGAACCGACGACTGACACAGTACTGGAGAGAGACAGTGAAGGCGACGTACCCCCCTCTCCTGCCGTGGGCGGATGTGGATCTGAGGGAGCCGTATTACTACTATCGACCCCCCGAGAAAGGACTCGCGATTGTCGCCCCCCCTCCCTCCCCCCCATCACCCGCTAATGCAGAGGAGGAGGATATTGTGCATGGTACTATCCTTCAGATACGGCGGCTGCTAGACACCTTGTGTGGGCTGCTAGAGGCCTCCCCCCCTGTGAGTCCACCACTGTCCCTGGAGGGGCTGGCCGCGTGCGCCGACTGGCTACGCTTGCTCCATGACACTACCCTCTGCGATGAGGTGGGCTGGGAGGCGCACCGACGGGTGGCCGCGCTGTTCCACCGTCACTGGCAGCGGACCCGCTCCTCCCCGCCTTCTCCTCTGACGCCGCGGCAAGAGGAGGAGCTGAGAAGTGCTTACTTGACCCACATGAAACTTCCAGTGAAAGAGATGGTGACCATCGTCACAGGCGGGGTGGAGGGGTGTCCATACTGCCTTCTGTACCCCCAAAGAGGACCGGTAGAAAAGAGAGACTGTCAGTGCCATCTTCTTTAATTTTGCACGCGTTCATTACTGTCGTTTTCACACATACACAAAAAACAACAACAACAACATTCATTATCTTTTTTTTTCTTTTCTCCCTCTATATGTCTACTTTTCCTTCTTACTCAACATACTCCCTTGCTTCCCTTTATCTTCTCTTCCTGTAGTATCTCCAAGTTTTAGGCTTTTTTTTTTTAGTAAGTGCTCTCATTTTTTTTCCCCTTTTTTGCTTCTTTTCTACTGAAGTCTCATTTTATACTCCCCAAAATATCTTCAGAATCTATATAACATTTTTTTTTTTATCTTTTTTTTTCTATTATTACAGCTCGCTCTATTTCGACACAAAACTTCATTTGATTAACTCTCAAAGATGTCCGACAAACAGATAAGGTTATATGAGCGTTTCATTTTCAGCAAGGATGTGGCCACCTTTCTCAGCTCGCTGGTGGCGGACTCAACAGAGTACAAGTATTACTATTTGCTGAATCAGCTGAACCGTGTGGGACTGCAGAAGCTGCCCAAGGAGGCCGACGAGGTGCTCTCGTCCTACCTCTACGACAAGAAGACCGACACCACCGATCTCATTGTGCTGAAGCAGCGGCTGCTCCACTTGGAGGCCCTACGATCGAAGGGCCCTTCCGCCGAGGAGGAGCTGAAGGCCTCGCTGCGTGAGTTTGACAAGCAGTATCTGAACACCAATTTCGACTACAACCGACCGGCTGTGGCGCGGCGCGACGACCCTGAGGCTGGTTTGGAGGAGGGAGGGCAGTCCTACAGCAGCACCTTGGACCCCAGCCTGGTGGAGCTGAAGAGCGTGGTCGCGACCGCCGTGAAGGAGAATACGGTGGGGGAGCTGAACCCCGTGGCCTTCTACGCGGTGGACCTCTCCGCCGCCCTCAAGGAGAGCGTGGAGCTCTTCGAGAATGTTCTCACCCGCCTTCCCTCTGTGTCACACCTTGATGTAAAGCTGGTGAAGCTGCTGGAGACCTACCACGCCCAGTGCGCCAAGGAAAAGCGAAGTCCAAGAGCCCTGAGTCAACCCCTCTTCTCTCAGATGACGGTGAAGCAGTTCAATGCCCTGGCAAAGGCACTTCCGGAGCTGGTTCTCAATCAAAATTTTGTGTGGCAGTGGCTTTCCAGGCAGTTCCACAAAGAATTAAAGGTGCTGGGTAGCTACCGCGAGAAGTTCGTGGAGCACTCCTACGAGGAGGTGCGTGCCATGTATCAGCAAGTGTACGACTGGGCGGCGGCGCTGACCGACTGCAAGGAGAACAAGGCCACTGCGTCCGCCCTTCTCCGTGGGATGCTTCAGCTGGATTTGGGCTACCACAAGGTGGACCCCAAGACGTTTCTACTGTATCTGGAGAACCCGTCTTCCTTGGTAGGCATCTATTGTGAACCACGGCGGAAGTGGTGTGAGGCGAACCTTGCTAATAGCAGAGGCTATCAGGGGGGTGTCGTAACTCAATTTGGAACCGACGAGAACGAGGAATCATTGCTGAAATCCTACCTGCATGCTATTTTTTCGCAGAGCCCGGGTGACATTGACTACACGCCGTACACCAAGTATTTTGAGAAGGAGGCGCTCTTGTCCGCGGTCTACCGCGCGAAGCTGTTCGCTGGATTGGAGGTGAGCCCCGCGAACTCTGGTATGAACACGGGAGAGCTGGAACACTTCCAGTCCGCCAAGACGCTGCGGTTTGCACGCTGGTGCCGCCGCCACTTTGCCGCCGGAGAGCCCGCCGAACTGACGGTGGAGCTAAAGAACATTTCGCAGCTGACGGTGAGAATATTTGAAATCCACACGGAGAACTACTACCGCCAATTTGAGTCGGAAATCTCAGACGACGTCTCGGTGAAGGGGCTCGTCCCGACGCGCTCGGAGGATCTGACGTTCGACAAGCCGCCGTCTGTGTTACACGAGCTGCCGCTGAAGGACCTCACCGGCGGGAAGCGTGGGGCGTTCGTCGTGGAGTGCATCGGCAGCGGGATGCAGTGCCGCGGTGTGGTGGTGGTCGGATCGCTCTGGCTGATTGAGCGACCGGTGAGCAAGGGCGTCGTGCTCTACATGGTGGACGAATCCAAGAAGCTGTGCTACGGCGAGAACACCTACATGCGAATAGGAGGGAGGGAGTACCGCCCGAGCGAGGACCTCGGCTACGGGATGTTGGTGCCGTACGGGGAGAACGACGAGGCGGTGCTGTGCCATGACGGATTTGCCGACATGAACTCGGTGCGGATCCCCGGGTGTCGCTTCGCGGCGGACCTGACAATGACGGTGCACGAGGGGACGGTGTCGGAGAGCGGCTACACCAAGTTACTCCTGGCGCCGACACTGCGAGTGAGCGGCTCGACGGAGGGCACGTTGGTGAGCCCGAGCGTGATGCGGAATGTGGAGGTAACGGTGAGTTCGACGGACGCGAAAGGGGTGCACGGGGCGCAGGTGTACAAGAACTTGGATCTCTCCGGCCCTCGACCGACGGTGGAGGTGAACTATCTGGTGCCGCCCCTCACCCGCGAGCTGACCGTGACGCTGCGCGGGCAGGTGTACTCCACTCCGAAGGAAGACTGGGAGGACGTGGAGACGGAGCGGAGGGTGAGGGTAGAAAGGCTGGACGGCGCGCAGGCCTACGCTGATGCCCTGCTCCGTGAGGACAAGGACGGCCGATACAAGCTGCACTATGTGGGGAAGGACGGCGAGTCGTACGCCGGCATGAAGGTAAAGGTGAGACTCTTCTCCCACTTCAAGTCTCAGCCGGTGGAGACAGTGCTGAAGACGGACGCGAAGGGCGAGATTGACCTGGGACCACTGCGACAGTATGCCCATTCGATCGGTGTGACGCCGCTGGACACCCCGAGCCCGGAGCTGCTCCCGGAACGACACTACGACCTAAACTGCGGCTCTCTGTGTAATGCGGCGGAGCTAAAGACCCTACATCTCGCGGAAGGAGAAACGCTCCGCCTGCCTGTCCCAGCGGACGAGGGAGTCGATGGCATTCCCAAGTTTTCGCTATCGAGTTATCTCGCAATGCAGTCTTGGGTCATATCGGACCTCACATCGCAAGTGAAGCTGGTGGACGGCGTGTACACCTGTGACGGCCTGAGTGAGGGGTACTACCGCTTTTATTACCCGTTTCAAGACAAGTTTGTGTCAGTGGAAGTGGTGGCGGGTCGCCGATGGGAGATGGCACCGGAGCGGTACATTGAGAGTCGGGACTCGATCATCGACGTGGGGAGCCGGTCGGCGGACCTCTCGGTCGGCAGCACTCGGAGTGGTGACGGTGAGGTGGAGGTGACGGTGAAGCCGTGCAATGGCACGCTGAATGGTGTCCGCGTACACGCGCTTGCCTTCACCTATTATCCCACGACCCTGGCTACGCTAAAGATGGGACTTCAGGGCAGGTGGCATAACACACCGATTTTCCGGCCCGATTTCCGGTTGAACCGTTACTCGGAACAGAGTCAGCTGGACGAAGAGACCAAGTACGTGCTGGACCGCAAGCGCCGTCGTAATATGGTGGGCAACACGCTAGAGAAGCCGCCGGGCCTTCTGAAGCGTCATTTGGTGAGGGACACCAAGGAGTCCGAGGCACCCGAGTACAAGGAAGAAATGATGAGGGATATGGCTTGCGACGAACGGAGTAACAGAATGATGAAGTGCCGGGCTGTCCCTGCGGGAGCCTATGGAGCAGCGAATGGAGGGTTTGGCGGCGTTTATGGAGCTGGCGCCCCAATGTATGCTATGAATTGCGTCGCCGATGTGGGAGCCCAGTTGATGAGCACCAACACCGCCAATGTGTCCCGTAACGCTCCCCCGTTCGACTACTATGTGGAGACGCTGACGAGTTTCGCGAAGCACTCCGGCTGGGTCCAGTATAACATGACACCTGACGAGTCGGGTAAAGTGCGCTTCAAGGTGCCGAAGGACTGCGGATACACGACCCTGGTGTATGTCGCGCACAACGAGGGCAGCTGCGTGGTGAACACGGTTCCCCTCATGGGTGGTGAGACGCCCCTGCAGCCTGTATCGCTGCCCGCCTCGCGCGCCGCGGACCGTGTGTACGTGACGGGACGACGGAGCAAGAACCTGAACGAGGGGGACAGCCTTTCGGTTCCCTCGACTGCCTCTTTTTTCCTGGTGGACAGCGTCGCGGCGGTGGTGCAGAGCATGCAGCTGCTCGGCGAGCGCACCGGCCTCGAGGGCCAGTGGAACTTTCTCCCCCAGTGGGCCTCCCTGACCCCGATGCAGAAGCTCGAGAAATACGACAAGCTGATGTGCCACGAGTTCCACTGCTTTGCCTACTTCAAGGACCGAGAGTTCTTTGACTCTGTAATCCGTGCCCACCTGCAGAGCAAGTCCCGGAAGCAACTGATCGACTGGCTGCTGCTGGGCTACCGTGGGGCGGTAAAGGGGCACTTGTCGCGCGTGCCCGCGGGCTCCCTGAGCAGCTTGGAGAAGGCACTGATTGTGCGTCTGCTACACGCCGAGGAGCCGGAGCTGTGCCGTCGCCTTGCCGGCGATCTGGCGAGGGAGGTGGCGGCCTTGGAGGACGGCACCTCGGAGGAGCGCAACCGGCGGTTCGACTGTATTCTTTCCGGCGCGGCTTCTAACGATAACAATGATGATGCCGACGGTGGCGTAGCCTCCCTCGAAGTGGCCGAGGAGGAGGCGGATATGATGGAAGTGGATGTGGCCGAGCTTACCGCAGAGGCAATGCCTGCACCTATGGTGGCACAAACTTTGGGAGGCGGTAGAGCTCTTAGAGGGGGCCCAATGCGTGCTCGCATGGCCGCTCCTATGGCACCTATGGCCGCGAACTCGTTCATGGCAATGGACAGTGCAAATTTGGACATGGCGGTAAGCAAAAAGAAGCGCGTCATGAAGCGCTACCGCCCCAAGGGCGTGACGCAAGAGTTCGAGGAGACCCAGTTCGCCCACGGCAAGGATCTGCCCGCCGTCGGGGGTCTGCGATTCTGGGCGGCTGTCGCGGAACACTTCACCAGCGAGAACGCCGATAAGCCGTTTCTGAGCGAGACCTTCATGTACGCGACGGCGAGCCTGACCGAGTGTGTGATCGCGCTGGGCGTGCTGGACGTGCCGCTGACGAAGGCGGTGCACGCGGTAGAGCGCGGCGCGGAGGGGATGACGGTGCGGGCGGTGGGTCCTTGCATTGCCTTCTATAAGACTCTAGAGGAGAAGGGCGGCGAGCGGTCTGAGGAGGCGGACGTGATCATGAGCCAGCGCTTCATCGACCCTGCGGACCCCCATGTGTACGACCCGGTGAAGAACACGCGGACGCTGAAGCCGGTGAAGGAGTTCCTTGTGGGTAAGATGTACGGCATGCGTGTCTCGGTGACGAACACGGCGGACAGCAGCAGCAACGTGCGCGTAGTGACGGAGATCCCCCAGGGCGCTGTGCCGGTGCAGAGCTACGAGTACACCCAGGACCAAGAAGCGAGCCTGGAGCCGCTTGTGACATCAGTGCAAATATTCTACTTTTATTTCCCGCGGGAGGGGCTCTACACCTGCATGCCGGCGAGCGTGAACCGGGACGGTATACTGCTGTGCAGTGCTGCCGGTGTGGGGTCGCTCAAGGTGGTGAAGACGCCAACGACAAAGGAGATGAAGACGCTCTCCGACATTTTGAGCCAGGGCGAGCCGAAGGACGTGCTGAGCTTTATTGAATCGAACAACTGGTATGACCGCCGTCTGTTTGCCCCGGAGGCCGTGTACTGGCTGCTGCCCAGGGTGGGCTTCTACACGGACCTGCTGGCGTACCTGCAGCGTAACGGCATCTTTGACAAGACGGTGTGGAGCTTCTCTATTTACCACGGCGACTACGACACTTTTCACGCGTACCTCCAACACCTGGCGGCGAACAATGAGCTGATGGCCCCGGTGTTCCAGGAGACGCTCTACCTGAAGACGCCGCTGCTGTCGCTGGACCGCTTCGAATACAAGGAGTACAGCCCGCTAGCGAATGCTCGCGCACACGACGTGGGGCAGTACGCGCACAACATCCGAAACGACGCGTTCCGCGAAACGTACGAGGCCTTTCTGCGGTACTGGGTGGAGAAGATGCCGAACGATGTGACGGCGAAGGACGAGCTGTACATGGCGACCTACCTCTTACTGCAGGACCGCGTGGAGGAGGCGACGGCGGTGTTCGACAAGCTAGACGCCAAGGCGCTGCTGGAGGACGGAAAGGAGGACATGGCGCTCCAGCACGACTACCTGACCGCGTACCTGGACATCTACCGCGGCGGGCCGCAGTACGCCCGCGCCCGCGAGGTCTGCATGAAGTATCTGACGTACCCCGTGTTTGAGTGGCGCAACCGCTTCATTGACGTGCTGAATCTGCTAGCGGAGTGCAGTGGAGAGGAGGTGAACGTGGCGGCGTACGGGGAGGAGAGCGACGCGAACAAGAACGCCCGCGAGGCCAAGACGGAACCGACGCTGAGCTGCACCGTGCAGGCGGACGAGAGCCGCGTGGTGGCGACGGTGGGCCACGTGAGCCGCGTGGACGTCAGCGCCTTCGAGGTGGACCTGGAGGTGCTCTTCTCGGCGGACCCCTTCCTCGACGTGAAGGCGATGAACTACAGCTACTTGAAGCCGAACTGGAGGGTGAGCAAGGAGGTGGGCGCCGGCACAGGGCCGACGTCAGAGGTGGTGACGGTGGATCTCCCCGCCGACTTGAAGAAGCGCAATTTGGTGGTCCGCGTGGACGCCGGCCCGCTGTCCGAGACGATGACCTACCTCCCCTGCAGCATGAAGGTGCAGCTGCGACAGGAGTACGGCGTAGTAAAGGTGACGGAGAAGCTCAACCCGCACAAGCCACTGCCCCGCGCCTACGTCAAGGTGTACGCCAAGCACCGAGGGGGGGAGGTGAAATTCTTCAAGGACGCCTACACCGACCTCCGCGGCTGCGTCGAGTACACCTCCGTGAACCACACCACCGACTTTAGCGGCATCGAAAGCTTCAGCCTTCTGGTGCTGAGCGAGGAGCACGGGGCGACGGTGGTGCAGTCCGCCCCCCCGTCCGGTGCGTCCACCTTTGAGGCGACGACCCGGCAGCTGGTGAGCACAGCCATGCAGATGCAACAGGCGCAGGCGGCCAACCAGGCTGGCAACCGTTATTATTTGGCCTAATAATGTAATCAGAGGGGTCCCTTTGTAAGATGTATTTATGATGTATGTAGGCATAGTTATATATATATATATATATTGTTTGCGTTTTTCATTTTTGTAAGCCATTTTTTTCCCACTCTTTTGTAGTTGTTCAGTAGATTAAATGAACAGAACTTTTTAAATTTATATCAATCAATTCCGTCTTTTTTTTTGTAGCGTTTTTTTTTTTTTTGTTTTGAATGTGGGTTTCTTCACTCGCTTTTCGTGCTTCCCTTACTATCTCTCCCTCCCCCCTTTTTTTGCTTTCCTTTTGATTTTAACGTTTTAGGTTTTTGTTTTTTATCGATGAAAAAAATTATTTTATTGGGCGACTCTCTTACGGAGCAGTGTCATCTCTCCGGCTGGGGGAGTAAGCTAAGTCACGCCTATGCGCGGAAGGCGACGGTGGTCAACGCGGGCCTCAGCGGCTATAACTCCAAGTGGTACCGTGACATGGTATCGGATGAAGAAAAAAGGGCAAAGCTCCTTCCGGCCTCGGAGGGCCCTGTTCTGTTCGCCACTCTCCTCTTAGGCTCTAACGATCTCGCGACGAATGAACAACACATTCCCATCGATTCTTTTAAAGAAAATATCGTATTTTTGATTGATTTTATTCTGGAGCAGCTGAAGCCGGTGGGGGGCGTGTTCGTGATGACGCCTCCCCCGGTGGATGAGAAGGCATGGGCCGCGGGGAATGACGGCGTTGCGGACCGCTCCCTCGCGGACTGTCGGCGCTACCGTATTGCCACCATGGAGGCGGTGGAGGCGGCGCAGGCGGCACACAAGGACCGCGTGCATCTGGTGGACCTGCAGACGGCAGTGTTGTCCTACGGGAGGGAGTCTCCGGTGGTGGAGGAGGAGCCGTATAGTGCGACGGCACCGTATACAGTACTGCTGAGGGATGGCTTACACCTGAATGAAGCAGGAGGGGAGCTGCTCTATCAAGTGCTGATGGCCGCGGTGCGTCGGTCGCCTTCTGCGAAGAAAATTATACCCAATAAATTAGGAATGGCGTTACCGTATTGGAGAGATTTGGTAGAGAAGAAAGAGGAATAGTCAGAGTGGTTCTTTTTCTTCTTTGTATTGCTATTTAGTGAAGGAATGATCTTCACTTTGTTCCTTTCTGTCATTCCCTTTTATTTTGTATGTTTCTTTTTATTTACGTGGAGTTCTTATTCCGTCCTACATATATATTTACACTCCTATACTTTTATTGTTTCTCCCCCCCCTTTTTTTTTTAGAATATGAGCACTGCGGTAAAGGAGGGCGCTCAGCTGCTCTCGGAGCGGGCTTACACCTCCTTTCTTGCTTTTACAGAGACACACAGCTCCTTTTCTTTCCCACCCTATTACATGGTTTGGGTGGGACTGTGCTACCTCCAGGAAGGGGAACCCTACCTTGCTCGTATGGTCATTCAAGGTGTATTAGGGGGTATGGACCAGACAGACAATAATGATGCGTTGTCAAAAGGACTGTTATCCGTCTGCCATCATGTCTGTCGGTGTCACTATTCTACCGCCTTTATGTGCATTGAAAAGCTACGAAAAAGCCCACTTTCTCTCTCTGACGCTATGATAGGGTCTTCCCCTCTAGAGAAGGAGGAGGTGGTGACGCTCACGGAGGGGGTACTGCTGGCGACAGCGAATGCCATTGCCACTCTTCATCGTCGGTCTCAGGTGCGCTTTAGGGGTGGGGGGAGGGAGGACCCATCGCTGCTGTCTGCCATCGGGGCCGAGCTGGATTTAGGGGAGGAGGAGCTGAAGGCTCGCACCTGCGCCCTTTAGGGAATGATGAAATACAAAAAATATAAATCAAGAATACGAATAATACAAAGGACAAAGAGCCTTTAATGAATGCTGACGTGTTGGAATCTTTTCTACTGTTATACCTTCTCTCTCTCTCCCTCTCATTTGTTTTGTTTGTTTTTGAAGCAAATTTGTTTTTTGCTGGCTTTTAGTGTTAATTCACAGAAACTGAGCCATAGTGGTTAGAATAATAGTAACATCCTAGAAAGTATATATAATATTTTTTAACAAAATGTTTCACAGAAGTGTTGCTGCTCTGCTGAAGGCAAGACCAAAGACCGTGAACATTGAGCCTGGCTCTAACCGGTATCTAGAACCCAAAGTGCTGGAGAAAGCAAAGGACCTCTTCGCCGTCCCCGCCTTCCCGAACAAATTAGTCTTACACAACTGGAGGTTCTTTATCCGTGCGGGGAAGGCGGCGACGGGCCCACCGGTGGGCCAGGAGTTCTCCAAGCTGGGCCTCAAGGCGATGGACTTTGCCAAGGCCTTTAACGACAGGACGAAACCCGTTTTTAAAGATGACGTCGATCTCATCGTGCGTATTCAGGTGTACTTTGATAAGTCCTTTCAGTACCGCATGGAGCCCCCTCCCACCACCTGGTTTATCCTCCGCTCGATCCGCAAGAAGCGAGGCGAGACGGGCGCGGTGGCCACGAGGAACTGCTACTGCGCCCTCATGACACTCGAGATGTGCTATGAGATCGCCAAGATGAAGCAGATGGACTGGGGAAAGGTGGAGTACCCCCCAATAGAAACCCGTGTCCGTCGTATTGTTGGCCAGGCACGGCGGATGGGGGTGTGCATCATCGGCGTCGACACCCACGACAGCCCCATCAAGGATAAGACCGCGAAGGAGTACGCGAAGGAGTCGGAGGAGTATCGAAAGGTGCACATGCAACAGTATGAAGACTTTAAACAAAAGGAGCTCATGGCGGCACCGCTCTATGAGCGACTCCATCGAGTGAATCTCTCCCCTCTCAGTGATGAACAGTTAGAAGAGGGTTTGAAGGACGCGAATCTGTTCAACGCGCTGTGGAGCGCCTCCCACCCCGAGAGCCCTTATCTCAAGGACCTCCACTCCCGCGAGATGGCCCGGCGTTACCTCAACACCCGCGGGTGGTTCAACGAGATGACGGCGGAGGAGATGCGCACCGTGTTTCTCAACTATCGTCTCCCCGCGGAGGAGGCGAAGCGGCAATTAGCAACGAGCGAGATGGAGCCGGGGCAGGCGTTCTGGTCCAGAGACGCGGTGCAGCCGCCCCCGCCCCTCCCGCCGCTTAAAGAACTGAAAAAAGAAAAAAAAGATGAAAAGAAAGAAGAAGGATCTCTTTTTTTTTTTTATACAAATATAATTACACAATTGAACAAGTCTACAATGAAAAAGTAAAACAAAAAGAAATAAGAAAGCAAAAAACCCCTTTAAAACACGGTAAATGACACATCTTCTGTTTTCTTCGTTTATTTGTTATCTTTTACCTACCGGTTTTCCCTCTTCCTTTGTCTCCATTTTTCGTGTGCTTTTTTTTTTGAGAAACATACACAAAGTCAAAATAGCAACAGTAGTTATTTTTTTTTTTCCCTTAAAAAAAAAAAAAAGTTAATAATAAAAAAGAAAAAATGCCCCCCAAAAGCGGTGAGCTGAAGGATCTAATTTCCGACAAGGACCTCGATCACTTCTTCAGCGTCATTCGTTTCATTTCATCTGTAAAGCCGCCGAACGCCACCCCTCCCCCCGACAGTCTTTCTCCCCCGTCCCCGTACCGGAGGGGAAGAAAACGGGCGTTTCGTCCAGCCGCGCCAACCAGCTGCGTGTCCCGGAGGCTCTCGCCGACGTCCTGGATCACTATCGCATGTCCGCGACGAACCTTCCGGTGGATGAGGCCGCCCTCGCGAAGAGCCGAGACACCCTCCGCCAGACCCTTTTACACTACTACGGTGAAGACCAAAAAGACACCATTGACAGTCTCTTCAACGACGATAGAGAAAGGGAGCCGATCCCGTTGGTAAAAGGGATGCCCAGCATGCAGAGTATGCAGGAGATTTCTCCAGGGCTGTACTGTGGGAGCTATCACCCCGCCGCGGATAAGGCGCTTCTCAAGGAAAAAGGCATCACGCACATTCTGTGCTGCATCGGAACCAATCCCCGCTTCCCGGGGGAGTTTATGTATCTGACCATCCCCATGGACGACAGGGCCGACTTTGACGCCACGCCCTTTTTCGCAAGAACGTTTGAGTTTATTGAAAATGCGCTAGTAAAGGAGCACACCAATGTACTCGTGCACTGCGGGGCGGGTATCTCCCGTGCCGCCACCATCGTCGCGGCTTATTTAATACGCAAATTGAGACTACCGGCGGTGGAGGCGATCGAGATGGTCCGCCGCCGTCGTCCCTTCGCCTGCCCCAATGCCGGCTTCACGAAGCAGCTAAAAGACTACGCGGCGCGGTTGGAGGTGGAGAGACTGGAGGCGTCACTGAAGGTGGCGGCGAAGGAGAGGGATGGGCGAGAGGAGGCGTTGAAGGCGTGCCTGTCAAACGGAGGGACACTGGACGCCGCTGATGACCTCGGGGCAGCGTCGTGATTGACATCTCCTACACCGTTTCGCCGGTATTCGTTCTTTTTTTGTTCATGGTGTTGTTATTTTTACTTTTTTTTTCATATTATTATTGTATTAAATGTTGCACGCACTCCCAATGCACCCGTACGCCATCACCAATGTATCCATACATGCACATTTGCATTTCTCATGTTTAAACACACCCTCATATTTGTATAGTGATCTGTTAAAAAGGGGAGGAAAGAGGGGGTAAAGAAGCAAAAGATCGAATGTATACGAAAAAATGATTCACCCCCCACCCCCTTTCCAGATGTAGACGCTGTCGTTGCTATTTTTTTTTTTTTCATTACCACTATTATTAGAGTTGCGCTCAAACTTATAATTTTTTTTTCAGTTTCCGGTTTTCTATCATGTATAAGATGGTCCATGAAGTGCCCCCTTCTTCAACTCCGTTGCCTCTTCCTTTCTTTCTATAACAAAAGAAAAGTAACCACTTAAATAAATAAATAGAAAATAAAAAGATGTTAGGCTCTGGCAAATCGAGCGGCGTGGTGAACGAGGCGAGTAACCTCAAGGCCAATGAGAATCTCACTCAGACCATTGAGGGGATGGCGACGAGAGACTACATGAAGAACCGCGACTTGAATGATGTCGTCCCGACCCACAAGAGGAAGGCCGAGGAGCCCCGCAATAAAGACTTTGATAAGTTTGTGACGTACAACCCCGAGATGGAGAAGAAGCAGGACAAGGCGGAGCGCGGGGGGTTGGATGTGGAGGACGACGAGGACGATGACCTCCTCCTCCTCCGCCGTGCGCGACTCGCCCAGCTGAAACAGCAAACCGAGAAGGAGGCGGAGTGGAGAGGAAAGCACCACGGCGAGTACCGGGAGATTGGCCAGGATGACTTTTTTTCGGTGGTGGTCCGTGAAAAAGGAGGGAGCGATAATGTGTGTGTGCACTTCTACCACAAGGACTTTGAGGCCTGCAAGGTGATGGACCGTCGCCTCTCGGAGCTGGCCAAGGAGCTGCTGTATGTGCGCTTCGTCAAGATCGATGCGGAGCGCTCTCCTTTTCTGATTGAGCGGCTGCGCGTGGCGACGTTGCCGTGCTTACTGTTCTTTAAGAATGACATTTGCGTGGACCGCGTGTTAGGCTTCGAGGGCTGCCTGTCCGAGGATGGTAGTCTCGACCCGGACCTACTGCGCGAGCGTGTGAACCGCACCTTCCTCAATGCCCCTAACCTCGACGAGGTAGAGAAGGGAGAGTAAAAATAATAATGATAATAATAATAATGAATGTATGGGATTGTGTCACCTAACTATATATATGCTCCCTACGCCCATAGATATACAAGCAGAGTTGTATTAAAAAATATAAAGTAAAAGATAAAATAATTGCAACAACAACCACAATAAAATGAACTTCAAATGAGTAGACACTCTTTTTCTTCCTCGTGCTCTTTCCCTCTCACCATCCTTAATTTCTTATTCTCTTTCTCTTTTTTTGGTTATAGTCGTTTTTATATTTAGATAGAGAGATGTCTCTCCTCCCCACGGCAGCGGTCCTCCTCCTCGGCCTCTCCCTCTCCGGCTACGCCTACAGTGTGGAACTAAAGGCAGAGAAGGCGGCTGCGATGGGGGACTTCTACCGGGCAACGTGCGACATCGGCCCCTTCTCCTGCACGAAAGTATTCTCCTCCGACTTCGGCTCTCTGACGGGGGTGATGGGACTGCCAAAGGTATCGAACGCGGTGGTGGGGATGTTATTTTATGTTACAGAGCTGCTGCTGCTGTGTGGTAGTGGAATGAAAGGAGGGATACTATCGGTGTGGGCGTTCCGTTTGTTACTGCTCTCTACTTCTGCCAGTGTGCTGGCGAGTGTGGGTCTGGCGTTCATACTGTTTGGCGTGCTGCGTGATTTCTGCCTGGTCTGTACATCTATTTATGTCGTCAATATTATATCGTTTGTGTTGACGTACCGTCGGTTCAAGAAGGAGAAGAAGCGTTCTCTGCGACGGGATTGAGAGAGAGAGAGAGGACCTCACGGCATTCCCAGCGATTCCCGCTATGTCTGTCAAATAAAAAAATATAAACAACAACACCATTTTCACTGTTTTCTATTTATTAATCGTATTTGAAGACTTGCACCCTTTTACTCTTACCATCACAATCTTGTTTCTTCCTTTTCCCTACCTTTTTTTTTTTAATTATTATTTTTCTTCACAGATTAGTTTTATTTACCCCCCTCTCATTAATGTTCCGTCGCGCTCCCGTACTGCGCGCGGATATGAGCGGGGCGGCGCGGTGGCTCGTCCAGTTCTTCCGCGGCTCCGACCGCGTCCCTCTGGAGAAGCCCGTCCACAAGGAAAGCACCGCGGCGCCAAAAAACGTCTTTGATAGAAGCCGCTACAAACAGCGGGAGCTCTCTCGGCAGAAGGGAGGAAGGATAGAGGAGAAGATATCCACACCGGGGAGTGGGGTGCACCTCTACGCGAATAAAGAAAACGCGTGGGAGCACTACACCGACGATCGCTATTATGGCGCGAAACGACTGAGGGAGTATTGGCGGCGTATGATGGACGACAAAGGCGTCCGATATTATCTCTATGGTATTCTCGTGGTGGGATTTTTCGGGTTTAGTCTGCTGTGGCGCCTGCAGGAGAAGCAGAAGGCGGAGCAGGGCTTGCTGGGCGCCCCCAAGAAGCATTACCGTAGTCGACTCACGGTGGTGCTCGATGTGGACGAGACGCTCGTCTCGTACGGTGATAAGGCCTTTCGCATGAAGGCGGGGCTCGTCAGCCGTCCCTACCTTGCGGAGCTGTTAGACTACCTCAACACGATCGACGCGGAGGTGGTGCTGTGGTCGGCGTGCTCCGACCGCTACATGAATCAAGTCCTCTCTGTCATCGACCCCGACGGTATCCGTGTCTCACAGTACATCACCAAAAGTAATGACTGGTTCACTGCGGATAATTACTATGAAAAGAACATTGCCTGGCTCAAACGCCCCTTGGAGGACACCATCATTATTGAAAACCGCCCCCTTTCCGTCCGCAGCTGTAATGCCAACGCGGTGCTGGTAGATGACTTTATAAGAGGCGAGTATATGGACACAGGGAGAGATTTCCCCGCCAACGATCGCGCCCTCCGGACGGTACGGGAGATCATCGAGGACTTGGAGACCAGTGGGATGCCGGTGAAGGAGTACCTCGCGGACACCAAGCACCGACACAAGGATATTAAAGAAATTCCCTGTCACCTGGCGGTGCGGCAACTACCAGAGGAGATTGCGCGAGGGGTGTTTTACTTTGTGGGGGAGAAGTACACCAAGGCCAAGTCGGAGGGAAGGAAGGTGCGGTGATCGGGGGGAATGAATGACATATAACAGGATGGACTTTACCACCGTTTACACACACACACATACATATATATATATATATATAATAGGATAAAAATAATTATTTTTTTCTTGATTGAAACTTAGTCTGCTTTAAAATTTTAGCAAGCAACTCATAACTGTCTTTAGTGTTTTACATTTTCCTCTCTCCCCCCCTTTTTTTTTTACAAAAAGCTCATTTTGTGTGCCTGTGAAAGAAAAGAGAAAAGACCCTTAACAGTCAGAAGGAGTTTTCTTATTCAGCAACAAGTTTTTTTTTTTTGTATTTATCACTCTGTATCATATTATTATCATTTTATCTACTTGTTCACTTAATTAATCACGCAATAAACATAACAACAAAACAAACAAAAAAAGTAAGTCTATTAGAATAGAAATATAGCAATCACACCAATGGACGGAAAAGACTTACACGGCGTCGCCAAGCGCCATGTCTTCGGTATTCGCGCCGAGGTAAAAGGCTGCGTCCAGTGGCTAGACGACAACACCCTTCTCTACCCCGCCGGTGGTGTACTCGCCCTTCACAATCTCAATTCCAACAACCAGCGCTTCATTGAGTCGACCTATCAGTGCACCGGTATCACCGCCGTCACGGTAAGTGCGAACAAAAAGTTCATCGCCCTTGCGGAGAGCGGGGATCATCCCCAGGTACAGATTATTGATGTGGTGACCCGAAAGCGGCGTAAAGTGTTGAGCGTTGAGGACGTTGGTAGTGATCGCTTCGTCAGTCTCTCCTTTAGCGAAGATGGACGGCATCTGGTCACACAGGGCGGCGCGCCTAACTGGAACTTGTACTACTGGAACTGGGAGCGATCCAAGCCGCTGGCGGTGGTCCCGCTGGCCGCGCTAGGGAGCAGTGTGATTGAACCACCCGCCGAGGATACCTCCAGCTCCCCCGTCTCGCGTCACCTCCGTTCCGCCAACGGCGCCGGATCGCAGATTGTGACCAGTGTAAAGATCTGCCCCAACGATCCTCTCGTCGTCACCGTCTCTGGTGTGGGCATGATGCGGTACTACCGCTACACCGACGGTGTCCTGCAGCCGCAGTCGGCGGTCGGTTACAGCCGGGAACAACAAGACCTCTTTGTGACCCATCACTGGGTGACAGGAGACTGCGTCGTCGCCTCCACCCACCGCGGCGACACCATTGTCATTGAAAAGGGTCACTACACCGGCACCCTCTCCCTCACCGAGTCCTCCAGCAATGCCACTTACGCCTCGGAGGCCCCTCCGGTCGTGATGTGCGTGGAGAATTACAAGAATGGGTTTGTGTTGGGGACGGATAAGGGGGAGGTGGTTATTTTTGATCGCGACTACGAGGGGCCCACCGGCTTCCGTCGTGTCTGCACCCTTCACATCCCGGAGTTCGAGGCGGGCCAGCAGGAGGACGGCGTCGAGGCCCCCGCCCCTCACGCCGCCCAGGAGGCAGAGAAGACTGAATCCACGCCAGAGGGAGAGGAGAAACAAACGGCGACCCGTGGTGTGCAAGGACTGTTCAAGGTCAAGAACCGCGCCCCCCTGGCGACGAGCAGTGGGGGTGGGGTAGCCCGCACCGCGGAGGACCGGAAAGGACACACCACCAACGCCGCTGGGAGTCAGCAGAACCGACTGGGTGAGGAGCCGCTCTCGGCGGTGTGCCCGAATGGGATCGGCAGCGTCGCGCTGGACCAGCTGGAACAAAATTTGGCCATCGTCACCCTCAGCGGTCGCATCTACGGCATCGACTTCAAGCGGGATTGGCAGTCAGCGAATGCGGCCAATGTGGCGGAGCATATCGTCTTTAAGCCCATCTGTCAGATGAGTCACACCGCCCGCATTAACGGCCTTAGCTGCAGTGTGCGGAAGCCCTTCCTCATGTCCAGTAGTTCCGATCACAGTGTGCGGCTGTGGAACACGCAGACCAAAAAACTGGAGCAGTGTGCGTACTTTAAGAATGAACCCGGGGCGCTGGCGATGCACCCGAGCGGCCTCATGGCTGTCATTTGCTTCCCGGATAAGGTGCGGGTGATGAGCATCCTGTGGAACTCCCTCCGTGAGCGCAAGGTGATTAACTTTAGAAACGGTAACAATGTTCAATTCTCTAACGGTGGACAGTACTTTGCCATTTCCCACGGCAATCTGTTGGACGTGTTCAATAGCGCGACGTTGGAGAATTTGGGCCAACTCCGCGGCCATCCGCAGCAAATTAGTGACTTTAAGTGGTGCTCCAACTCCCCCTATCCCATGGACGATCGTCTTATTACCTGCTCCCCCGATGGCATGATCATTGACTGGTCATCCTCGGAGCTGCGAAAGGAGGCGGAGCACAGTGACAAGCGCTTTCAGTACAGTTGTGTGGCCTCTGATGACAAGACGGTATGGGCGGTGGGGGCCCCCACCTCCGCCGCGGCACTGGAGGCCAACTACACCGTAACCCTACGAGAGATTGACCGACACAGTCTTGCGACTCTTGGCGGTGCCTCGGAAGATTTTCACTTCACCGATACCTCGCTCACCTGTCTTGATGTGGCGGCGCACCAGCGCTTGCTGCTGGCGGGAGGGGAGGACGGCACGCTGAAGCTCATGACCTTCCCTCTGCAGGCCGGTATCCAGGAGGCCCCTCTCCCCGCCCACGGCGGCCGCATGACGCAACTCTGCATCGCGTTTGACGAGTCCGCGCTCTACACCTCCGGCGACGATGGCACCATCATTCTCTGGGATATTCTTAGCGAGGATGGCAACCACCAGAGCGCGGAGCCGGTCCGCTCCTCCGATGAGGTATTGGTGACCCAGAACGAGCTCGACGACCGACACTTGGAGCTGGAAGTACTACAGCAGCAAATTGATCAATTAAAGACGGAGATCGACGGGGAGGAAAAGCGCAAGAGTCATGAGCAACGGGGGCGCATTCGGGACAAGGAGGCAGAGTTTCAGAACGACGCCGCCCTACGCAACGAGCAATACGCCTCCCTGTGGAATGCCAAGTCGGCGCAGGAGCGCTCCTTTGTGGCGATGAAGTTAGAGAAGGAGGCGGAGGCGAGTAGGGAGGTGGAACAGCTGGAGCGGTTCTATCAGAATGAAGTAGAGGAGCTGGACAGCGAGTGCCAGAAGCGGCAGGAAACCCTCGAAAGGGAAGAAAAGGAACAGGCGCAGGAGCTTGAAAACCTCAAGGCACAAAAGCAACGGGAACTGCAGGAGGAAGAGGCCCACTTTCAGGATGTGCTGACGCAGCGGAATGAAACTCTGTCGAAGCTAAAGCGTCAAGTGGAGCGCAGTCGGCAGACCAACAAGGAGGTACACCATCAGCTAGAGCTCGACACCGACGCGGAGTCGCAGGAGGTGGTGAACGCTCATCAAGCGGAGCTCAACGCACTGAGGGAGCGATATCTTCACATGAAGGGAGAGGGCGCCATTATGCGCAAAAACACGGCTAGAATGGAAAAGGAGATTGAGGCGAGAGCCAACGAGATACAATTTTTAGAAAAAGCAAAGAGTGCCCTCGCGGCGCAGCTCGCCGAACTCGGTCAGCGCATCACCCAGCTCCACCAGGACATTGACGAGAGGGATGGGGTCATTGGAGAAAGGGAAAAGGAGATTTATCAACTCAAGAAACAAAATCAAGAACTGGAAAAGCACAAATTTGTGCTGGATCATCGCATTCGTCAGCTAAAGGCCCAGATGGAACCCAAACAGCGGGAGATCGCCGCGCAAAAGGTAAAGATCACCCGTAAAGAAAAGGAATTGGAGGAGTACTACACCAACAATCAAATCGTGCGGGAGAATATAGCTGAACTACAAGAGGACATTGCGCAGCAGCAGCACACCATGAAGCAGCTCAATAGCAAGATTAAGGATGGGGAGACCTACATGATACGCGCACAGAAGGACATGACCGAGCTCGCCCCCGTCATTCAGGAGCCCCCCCGTCTGCGGGAGGTGGTGAAGCAGCTGTACGAGAAGCACGTAGGGTCCCGCGGGGGGGCCCGCATTGAGCAGGCCGACCCTAATGTCCAACAGGAGTTCGGGGCGCAGCTCGAGTTCCTCTCCACCTCCGTCGACGCCCTACGTAAAAAGGTGAAGGTAGACCAGGAGCGGCACCGCAAGGAGGCCTCGGAGATGATGGAGGAGAACTTGGGGCTGATTCGCGAGATTCACAGTCTGCGAGGAACGATTCAACAGCTGCGGACCAAAATCGCCGCCGACGACGCCGCCAAACGGTCGCGTAGTGGCGCCAAAGTCAGCGCCAAGAAGAAGGCGGGCAGCGCGAAGGGAGGGAGCGCGGGGTCCTCGCGCCGTCGGGCCTCCTCTGCCGGGGCGGCGGAGGGCTACGACGAGGAGGTAGGCACTGCCACGGCGGCGGAGTCGGAAGGGGCCGGCAGCAGCAGACGGCAGCCCCCCCGTGTGTTAGAGGCCAACCGGACCAATATCCGCATGCAGCGGGCTTACATAGAGGCCATGCAGCGCGCGCTGGCAGAGTACGGCTCTAATGTGAAGCTACCTTCTATCGGGCGGTAATCCCAGACGGTGACGTGACAGTATCATTTGTACTTGTATCTCTGTTTTTTCTTTTTTGTTCTCCCCCTCTCGTTCTTTCAACAACGCAAAGGCTTCTTATACAGCGAGGGAGAATAACAAATGTAAATAAATAAATATATATATTACTACTGTCTTTGTAGAACAAAAATGTTGCCTTTGGTGTGGAAGAAATAATAACGTATGGAAGAGTTCATTTTTTCCAATCTTCCGTGTTTTCGCATTCTTCTTTTCCCTTTTTTGTTACCTTTCTCTATTTACCCCCTGAAGGCAAAGTAGCAGATAGACCAGTCACCATAACGGTAGAAGGAGGAAACACCTCCCATACCTATAGATGTTGTTTCGAACCCTTGTGCGGCGGGCCGAGAGGGCCAATATGCAAACCATTCCTATTTCCAACGACACTGAAAAGCGGTCCACGATTACCACAGAGGTGGGAGCGTGGCTTTACAAGGCGGAAACAATGAAAGAGTTTCAACGATGGTGCACCGCGAAAGGCGTCAAGGCTTTTGGTAATGTGAAGATCATCGGCAATCCCCACTTTGCACGGTGTCTCCGCACCACCCGGGAGCTCTACCCCGGTCAGGCCATCATCGTCGCCCCGGTCAGCAGCTGCTTTAACTTTCTCACCGCGGCGAGAGAAATGTACGACACCCCTTCTCACTGCTTCCCGCTGCCGATGGACTGGATCAACTACCAGCAGCGCGTTCCCTGGTTGCCGAGCCGGGCGATCCATGAGGTGGCGACGGCGGGCTGGATGGCGCGGATTGCCTCTCTCCAGGAGTCCGAGTTCGCGCCTTATATTCAATTCCTTATGGAGGACACCCGAGGCAAGGACGGCATCTCCTCCGGTATGGGAAGGGAGAAGGAGGAGATGGGGGAGGATGGGGGGGTGGTGGACCACTACCTCAGCGAGATGGCGGTCGACGCGTGCGAGGAGCCGGAGGAATTTCTAGATCACTTTTTCATCGGCCTCGCTAGCATTCTCCTCCGTGCTCAGCCGATTGAAAAAGAGGCGATTCCACACTATATGAACGGCACCAATTTCTTTAAGGCAAAGGCGTCGGAGATGAACGTCCCCACTCTCATGCCGCTGGTGGACTGCATACCACAGATGGAGGACGGAACACACAACACCGTCATGGCGTACTTTCCCTATAGCAGCGAGTCAAACCGACTGGAGCAGTACAAGGCATTGGAAGTGCCCCCTTCAGAAGGGGCGGCGGCGGACCTCGAGCGACGCGGCGGCGGCTTCTTTGCGCTCCGTGCGATGCAGAAGATAGAGGCGGGGGATGTGCTGTATGTGAGGCGGTTTCCTCGGGAGGGGTTCAATCAGGCCGACCAAAACCGTATGGAGGCACAAATGAGGGACGCTACTCGTATCCTTTCTAGAGAGTAGAGCAGCTAGCCACCTCTAAACACAGTTTTTAATGATTTTCATATAAAACAAATGACTTTTTTTTTCCCCCTTTTGTTGTTGTTGCTGTTTAGTAACCTAATAGCCTACTGTCCGGATGAATACGGCCCACTTTCCTCCTTTTTTTTTTTCGTCTTTGAATCCACTGTAGTTCTCAAAACTAGTTTTAGTTTCCTTTTCAAACTTGTTTTTTTTTTTTCCCTTTTAATTTTCTTTTAACTTTCGATTCTTGTATTTTTATATTTTTGTGTGTGTTTTTTTTTTTTTTTAACCTTTTTATTATTATTCAATTACTCCGATGAGCATTCAATCCACTTGCAGAACAGGGCTGTCCTCCCTATTGGTACTACTCTCACTGCTCTGTCTCGGCGCGTTACCGCTGACAGGGGCCGCGAGCGCTGCCATTTACATCACCGAGAACCACAACAAGGACGGCGTCCTCTACTCCAGTGATACCGTTTACAACTTTACCCTCGCCGCCCTTAATGTGATTGTATACGAGGAAAAGAACACCAAGGTGAGCCGCTGCAGTGTGACCTTCACCGGCCACAACCGTACCGCCCCCCCTCTGCAGATCATGCCGATCACCCTTAATATGGATGACGCCACCGTGACCGACGGGAGCTTTCTACTCAAGGGCATGTTCCCCCGCAAGTCCACCCTTCGATTCCGCCACACCGTCGCCAACATGGCCAGCGACGCCCCCGTCTTCAACCTCCAGCAGCTAATGCTGGTCTACGGTGTCTC
>AUXL01000027.1:0-27352 GCA_000482185.1 Angomonas desouzai | reverse complement strand
AAAGAATGAAATTTGGGATCATCAAAAGGGGAGACAGGACGTCATATTCACCAGCGCAGTTAAGCAGCGTCCCTTACAGGATCTTCTTTTTATATGAAAGACTGGTTATTGGAAAACAAAGTAAAAATGTTGTTACCAACTGTTTTTTTTGATTCTTTGTCTTCATTAGTACTGTCCACGCACAAACATTTCCCCTGAGATTCTCCCTCTTTCTTCTTTATTTTATTCATTTAATAATTCACTTTTGTGGTCGGGGCTCTCCCTCAGTTTTTTTTTCCCCATTTTATCTCTTGATATTACTATCTGTCATAGATAAAACGAAAAAAAAAAAAAGTAGAGGACCGAAAAAAAACATAAAAGATAGGATTATCCCTTTTCAAAATGTTTTTTAGTTTAATTATTATTATTATTTTATTCGTCCTCCGGCGTCACCTTGGCGGCGGTCTCGATGGCCTGAGAAAGGTCGGCCAGAATGTCTTCAATCTGCTCAATACCGATCGAAAGACGGATGAGGTCTCCGGGGAGGGTGCGCTTCTCCTTCGGGATGGAGGCGTGAGAAAGGAGACACGGCATCTCGATGAGGGAGTTGCAGCTGCCGAAGCTGACGGTGAGCTTGAAGAGCTTGCAGGCGCGGACGAGGGCGCGGGAGCGTTCCTCACTGCCGGTTTCAAAGGAGAGCACGCAGCCAGGGCCGGTGGTCTGAAGACGGTGAATGTCAAAGGAGGCTTCATCGAGGGAGATGATGTCCTTGAACACCTTGGGGTTCAGGCCGGCGTAGTGCAGCTTTCGCACCACATGCTTCTGTCTCGCGAGAAAGAGCGCGACCGCCACGGCGTTGAGTTCTTGCTTCTCCACTCGAATGGAAAGCGTCTTGATGCCTCGCAGAAGGAGCCAGCAGTCGAAGGGGGCCAGCGCGTTACCCTGCGCATTTTGCAGGAAGGCCACCCGCTTCGAAAGGGCCTCCGTCTTGGTGCACAACACACCGCACATGGTGTCGCTGTGACCGCAGAGGAACTTGGTGGCGCTGTGCATGCTATAATCACACCCCAGCTCGAGCGGCGTGCACCGCACCGGCGACATCATCGTATTATCGATGGACACCTCCGCCCCGTAACCGTGGGCGAGCTCGGCGATGGCGCGGATATCGACAATACGCATCAGAGGGTTGGTAGGGCTCTCCAAGTGAAGCAGCTTAACGCGGTCCTTGTACTTCTCCAGCTGCTCCTTCACCTTGTCCAGGCGCCACGTCTCCACAAAGACCACTTCGATTCCCAGGTGGGCGGTGATTTGAGTAAGCAGACGGTGCATGCCGCCGTAGAGGTCACTGCTGGCGAGAATGACGTTGCCGGTGCCGACGGTGGTAACCAAGGTCTGCAGGGCCGCCATACCAGAGCTGAAGGCAAACGCCGCATGAGCGCCCTCGAGCTGCGCCACCAGCGTCTCGAGCGCTGTGCGGGTGGGGTTACCACTACGACTGTAGTCATAGGGGCCGAACTCGGAGATATCGGGCTGCACGAAGGTGGCGGTCTGATAGATAGGGGTGGAGCTGGGGTGATAGGGGTCGTTGGCGTTACCGTCAAAGGTGACAATATGCGTGCTGGGGTGCTGGGCGGCCTCGTTGAAGTGCGGACGGCGGGGGTACGTCGGGAGGTCGTTGTAGTCCCCGGTCTCTCCCTCGATGTCGTAGCAGGTGGGCTCCGAGGCGGCCTCGTAGTGCGCGCGCTCGCTGGCGAGGGCGGAGAGGACGGTGTGGTTGGGCTGGTGGGCGGCGCTCACGGCGTGGAGGAGCTCCATCTGCGACACCTTGTCGCGGAGAAAGAGAATCTCCGTTTCGAGGGCGCTAATGCGTTCCATGGGATCCATTTTCTCGGAGTGCACGTCGACGGGAATAGAGTCCGTAACGGGGGACACGGATTGTCTGCTCATAGTTCGTTAGGTGTTTATTTTATTGTTTATTTTGGTGTAGAAATACGTAAAATATATATTAAAAAAAGAAAAAAAAAGATGGCTTGAATATGTTTGTTTTTGAAGGTGACTTTTTCTAGGTGAGCGAAGAGGGGAAAAGAGAAATTCATTAAACACACACACACACAAAAGAGACAGTATTCATAATCTTTGTTTTAGTTAGTAAAGCATATGAACGAATAACTTCCATCTCCGCGGCGACAGTTGCCGACAGAAGATGCTATATAATATAATAGTGAATAATGAAATTTATGCATTATTATTTATGTATTTTTAACTCTCCCCACCAAAATTAGCACATCTTGGCCTGAGAAAAGTCCATCTCAGGGTGCGCCTCCATGAACTTTTTGAGCATATCTTGTTTCTTTTGCTCCTCTGAGGTGGGCTTTCCCATCGCCTTCTGTCTCTGATCAAACATCATCTTCTCCACTGTCTGTCGGGTCTCGCCGTCGAGGTCGTCCAACTTCGAGTTCTCCGGCACCACCTTTTGCAGATCAATCTCAGGGTCCCCCTTAATAATCGTCTTCCACCAGTCCATCGCGTTGTACTTGTAGAGCGTGATAACAACGGTATTGCCATCCTCGATGGTCCACATGCATTCATCCGCGCGCACCTTCTCCCAGAGATCGCCGTTGATAATCGGTTCCTTCCCCTTCATGCCTACCTTTAAGTGACTCGCGGTGATCTCCACGTCCACCATCTTTCCCTTCACGTTGGTGGCGGGGAGAGGGACGCGGACCTCGGCCTCCTGCAGGGACTGGGAGAAGCTGTAGTGGGGGTACTCAAAGCCGTTGGTGGCGGTGGGGGGCAGTCCCTTGGGCTTGTCGGCTTCCTCTTCCGCATTGGCCGCGGCCTCCTCCACCTGTTTTTGCTTCTCCTCCAACGCCTTCTTGCGCTTCTCCGCTTCCTCTGCGGCCTTGCGCTCGGCCTCGCGGTTGAGCTCCTCCTCGTCCTCGATGACTTCCACACGGGAGGAGGTCTGAGGGTCGGCGTGTTGCTTGGCCGCCTGCGCCTGTCGCTGTTGCTCCTGCTTCTTTTGCTTTTCCTCGGCCTCACGAATGTATTGCGAGACGTAGCGGTTGATAGAAGACTGGGCTAACTCTGGCTGGGAGAAGAAGTCGGTCTTGCGGCTAAGGAAGGAGAAGAAGGAGCTGAGGATTCCGTCCACTCCGTTTTGTTGACGCGCAATCGTCATGTAAAGGCCATCGAATTGTTCGTCCGCCATGATGTTAGATAGTAGTAATAATAGCTATGTAGTGCTTCATGGAGGAGAGAGAGAGAAAGAGAAGGAAAGAAAGGGTATGTTTGTAGTTCTATTGTGAGTGGAGGAGTTAAAAGTTTTTCAGAGAAGGGAGGTCCATGCTTTATGTTTCGTACTCTGTATTCTAGGAAAATAGCAGTTTCCATATCACATTGAGGATACTTTTTTAGTTCTCAAAGCACAGCCGTACTTCCATCTCCCAAGGACAGTGATGGTTGTAGCTGTTGACGACGGTATATTCACAGGCGGAGTGGACATACACCACCGCATCCGCCAGGTGAATTATTTCTTTATTGCCGCCTTCCTTCGTGTTGCGAGAAACCGCCTCGTCGTTAGTTTTGCGATAGTTTTTAATAAACAGCTCTCGATTCGTCTTGTAGTCGTTTAAGGCCTTTTCTAGCGCCGCGGTAGTTTCATCATCTTGACTGTTAAAGGAATAGTCAAAGCGAACATCAATGGAGTGATCTTTATCTTGCTTCTTTTGTTCCTCGTTATACTCTCGAAACAGTTCAAGGGCTAAAATAATGCTGTGCAGCGTGAAAGGGGCGCCACGGGGCTCCGAGCCTGTCACGATAGGCTAATAGTTTTTCTTCAGTTTCACAAATATAAAACAGAAACGGATTCTCTTCCACTCCATCGGGGTTCTGTTCTTCGTTATTGTCTTCGGTATTGACATTCGCTTCTTGTGGCGCGTTGCGTGACCACACTTTTGGTTTTCCAACCGCATTCTTTTTTCGTTCTGCCTCCTTCTTCGCGATCTCACTTTCCTCTTCCGTCTGTAGGACTTTAATTCGATCCAACTGGGCTTGATACTCGGTCATTAACAATTGTGCCAAGGGGTTGAATTTATACAGACTGCCTTTCCCCTGTGTTTTTGCTTGATGGGGATCGGCGGCGACGGTGGTGAACCACTGATCGGAGGGGAGCAACGGCTCTTCCTTCTTCTCCCTTTTGCGGCTTCGGTTTGGGCTGCGGGGAGCCGCTCTTCGCTTGTTTCGTATTTTTTGCTTTGCTGTTATTGCAACCCATTTTGTTATTATATGTAAAGGGAAAACTACTTTACGTACCAATTGAAAGAAGGGGGAATAAAATGAAGATATACGTTGTGAGAAGGGAAAAGAAATAGAAGAAGACAAACAAACAAATCATTTTCCTATTTCTTAGATATATACCGTTTTTCAAATAAATGTAATTTATAGCGCATCCATGTATATAAAAAAGGTTTATAATTTATATTTGTGCATTCCAAATCTATAGGAGGTTTTTTCATTACTTTTTATCTTTTTTGTCGCATCGACTCTATCAACATTTGTTTCTCCGCCAGCACCTGCCGTCCGAGAGAGAGCTGTTCCTCTATCTTCTCCGCAGAAGGGCCGTAGTGACTTACAAAGTCCCTCATCTTGTTAATTTCCATAATAAGGGCTTCACGTTGCACGTCGCCTTGGTGGATCATCTCTTCCATCTGCTGCATTTCCGCGTCGTCATCGTCGTCTCCATCAGGGGCGGTGGCCTGACGGTGCTTCACCAGCGCGTCATACTTCTCTTGATATTTCCGACACAGACGGACGTATGCTTGCGCGGCGGTGTTTTCTTCTTCGGTGAGACCGTCCAATTGCTCTGGCCACTCAAAATGAGGTTTGATGATGTTGGCGATGTAGGGGGAGGGCGGTGGTGGCACGCCCGTCTCATCCGCGCTGCGTGGGGGATGCTGAAAGTCCTCTTCTGTCCAGTCGGGGTGATCCACCAGCTCATAATCTTTCTTTTTGGCAGAAAGATACTTCCCGATGGATGCCTCAGACACAGAGAGACTTTTGCTTTCCTTTTCTAATCTTTCCTGGAGAGACTTGACACGGCGGAGTCGCTTTTGGAGTTTTTCCTCTTGAGAAAGATAATCTAAAAGAGTGGCGACCTCACTCTCTAACAGCTCCTTGAGCTCTTCCTCTTCTTCCGCGTTTTTGAGAATAGTGTACTCGTTTTCTTTCTTCTTATCATTCCTTTTAGAGATGTTGACGTTGCGCTCCTTGAACGGCGTCATGCCTTCTATTAATTTCAGGTCTTCTTCATTACTCTTTAATAGTTCATCGATGGCGACGGTGCCATCTCCGTAGACAAGGGAGTGTTTTAATAATTTGGCCTCTTCTAATTTCTCTTCTATATTGTGATACTTTAGACGGGAAGGGTCAGAGTCTTTTCGAATCGCGTCCACCGAGACGGTGTCGTCGTCTTGCTCTAGGGACTCTGGATGTCCGCCGTTTTCTTCTTCACCTCTTCCGTCTTTTCTTTTAACCACTGTATCTCTAACTGCGTTCGCACCACTTGCTTAATGAGTTCAATCTCTTCCTCTTCTTCTTCTTCCTCCTCGCTCACTTCCTGACGCCAACCTTGAATCAATTTCTTCTTGTGCTGCATCAGTTTTTCATAATACGTGTCTACCATCTGCTCCGAGAGATCCTCCAGCTTCGCCAAGTGATTCTTTTGCTGGACGGCCTCGACAATTAAATTGGCTCGTTGCGTTCGTTTATCGATGAGCACCGCCGCCCCTTTTCGGAGGGAGCCTACTCCTTTCTGTGGAGAGGGGGAGCGACTGCGGTGGCAGTCATGGCGCGCCAGAACGCCCTCTTCGGTGTCATTGTAGTCTGCGGAGGAGGGGGTGAATTCCAGTCCCACCCCTTTACTATTGCTGTGGTCTCCTCTGGGGTAGGTGGAGCGGCCGTCGCGGAGGGGGCTGAGAATGGAGAATCGATCGCGGTGGCCGTACTCTTCGGAGAGCGCGACGTCATAAGGGGTGATGGTGTTACGATGGAGACCCATCTTTACTTTCTTGTTTTTCCTGCTAGAATTGCTTTGGCTCATACTCCCCTCCGAGACCCCTTCTCTGTCATCGGTATCGACATCGGCAAAGGGTTTTTCTTCGGGAGAACGGAAAAAGTTGTTGTTCTTTTTGCCGTTCTGCAGCGTGCGGTCCTTTTTCTTTTTTGGCATAGAGAAGTAATCATCTTCGTCGGCGGTTTCTCGACTGAATTCGCTGTCTTCCTCTTCTTCCGCGCTGTCCTCGGTAAAGTTCAACACCGTCGCGGTGGCCCTTCGGCGGGGAGGGAGCCGTGTGATTTCCTCATCTTCGCTGGTGGGGGGTGAGACAAACACGCTGCTACCACTCTCTCTTCTTTGCTTATTACCACCGTGGGTAGAAGGTTTGCGATCGGGTTTCACATCTGCCTCCGCGAACCGGACGATTTCACCGTCCTTGTTGGAATCACTGGTAATGTCCATTTCCTGCAGATCCATTGGGTCTCTATAAATATGGGTTTGCCGGCGTTCTTGTGGCGAGGGAATCTCCACACGGGAGGAGACAGCCGTTTGTAGCTCTACACGGGTCGCGCTTGTTCTTCTATTGTTATTGTGAGAGACTTTATTCCCGTCCTTCTCTCTTTTTGATTTCGGTACGTAATCGACCAACAGACGGTCCCAAATATTAGTGAGTGAAAACGAAATAGCGGGACTGTTGCCGGGGCTTTCTCCTTGCTGTTGATGGTGATGATTTTCCACTTTATACAAAAGGAAAAGAGGCGCTAGCCCTACTTGTCCATTTTCATTCTGCGCGATACACCAATGATTACTATTAGTATTATTATTACTGTATTGGTTGCTGCCGCCCTCGACCGACTGCTCTGTCATGATCACGCGAAGATATTCTCCTTCTTGCAGTGTGAGACAGTATGGCTTCCATCCCTCGTCCTTGATGGAGAAGGGGAAACGAGCGCGATAACAGCGGTTCATGACTAGTGAAAAATGGTTGAAATGTTTTAATCTATATAAATGTGTGTGTGTATATATGTATTTAGGAATGAGTGCCAATTCTTGTATCTAAAGAAAAATAAATAAAAAATGATTATAATCCAATGTTTCAAAAAATTAATATATATATAAAAAGTGCTCTATCTGTCTACAGTAGAAAAGATAAGGGAAAAGAAAGACAGTATGTTGTGAGTACAATACAAAAGAAAAAGAGCTAAACACCACAACAATACATAATTTGTTTCCCCTTTTATATGAACAGATTTTTATTATTTGTATTAATAGATTACTTCTTCTTCGCCGGAAGGTTCACCGCCTCCCGCAGCGTCGCCACCACATCCCCTCCCTTCAGCTGCAGACGGTGACGGGCGGTGGCCTCATCGAGAAACAGCTGCTCCGCCACGAAGGCGACATCACTGTCGGCGACCACCACCGCCGCGATCTCGGCCTCCTTTCTACGTTCCTCCTCTCTCTCCTGGGCGCGCTCATTCCGCAGTTTGGTCATGTTCTGCTGGACGGCGTCCTGATCGTATTTTTTGATCGCAGTGGAGGTCTCCTTCGAGGAGGAACCGCCCACCTCGTTCATTTGTTTTTGCTCGTCGGCCTGACGCGTCATACTTGTATCGTTATTTTTTATAGCTGCTTTTTGTGTTAATGAAAGAAGAGGTACCAAAAGGGGGAGAGAAAAGTAAAAAATAGAGAAGAGATTCATAAGGGCGATGTGTTGCCAATCGAACAAAAGAATATCACCTTTTTTTTTGCTTTACTTTTAACAACAATGACGACATTAACAACAGTCTTTATATGAAAAACGATAAAATGTAGCGCTATGAAAAATATCTTTTTTTTTTTTTATTAATCTGCGTCCGCTCATTTCTATATATATATTATTATTATTATTATAATGATTATGTGGACGTCGCAAACCCAGAGTCCGGGAGAGCCGTCGTGAGTTTCTTCGCCTTCATGAGAAGCGCATCCAACAGGTGATCGATATCATTAATTTTGTTACTAACCTCATTCGCGGCCGCCCCAGTGCTGACACTGCTGGTGCCGGTAGTGGAGTGGAAGCTCGCACTTCTGGAGAGACCGTGAGGGGCCTTACTAGCGGTGGCGGCGGCGTTATTGGTGTTGAGGTCTGCCGCCCGCGGCGTCGCGCCCTTTGGCTTGACTTCCTGGTAGAGAGAGAAGGGGCGGCGACGGGGGGTGGTGGCACGGCTGCCGGCGGGGGTCGTGGCGCGAGAGTTGTAGTCGGAGAGGGCGCTGATGGCGTCCTGAAAAGACGTGCTCGCGCGGATAAAAGTGACCTCACTTCGAAGGAACTCCCGGCGCAGACGGCGGAAGGAGGCGCACTGAGAGGAGAGGAAAAAGGCATTAAACTGAATCGAAAGGGCATTGCGCTGGTCGCGCTTGGCAAGGTACAGTTTGTAGGCCCGCTGAATCACCCGCGCCGCCTCGCCAGGGACGCGACCGCAGAGCTTATTGGTCTCAAACAGCGTGTACATGTTGCGCTCGGATTCACTGATGCGGAGGAGGTGGTGCATGCCGCTGACGCAGTAGGCAAGGATCACAAGGCCCAGGCACCACGCCAGCACCGCCGCGAGCCTTCCTTCAAACGAGCGAGGAGAGTAGTCACCGTAGCCAAGAAAGGCGGAGGTGGTGAAGGAAAAGTAGAGCGAGTCGCCGTACGTGCAGCCCTCTCCCTTGGAGTGCAGCAGCGCGACGGCCAGCCACATCGCGGTGAAGCTGATCGTCGGAAACAGCGGTCCTTGCGTGAGGAGCTGACTCTGCCAAAAGTAGTCCGAGTTATAACGAAATCCACAGAGCACGGCGATGGATCGCTTGTACACGCTGCGGGTGCTGAGCTTGGTGAGAAAGATCACCACCACATACACCCGTAGCAGAATGAGGCTGTCGAGGCCGCTCATCACGCGAAGGCTGCGCACGCCAGGGGGGCACTGCAACAACCACAGCACCATCTCAAATATCATCCCACTCAATAACGGACTGTGAAAGACGTTAGTCTTCTTATCATGCGTATCGGCGGGGTTGGTGAAGCCGGCGAAGCGCGCCTTGATGTGGTAAATAAAATACAAACACACCTCCGCCCCGAGGGAAAGCAGGAGCATAATGACGTGAATCACCGTGTTCGCGGCGTAACTCTCCAGCTGAAAGATGGAGAAAAAGAACGATAGAATAAAAAGGAAGCACATGATGCCTCGCAGCCAAAAGTGCTTCGAGACGTCTTCCTCTAGGGAGATGATGCGACGAGAGCCTTTGGCGGAGACCGGTATGCCGGTCGGCACCTGCGGCTGCACTAAATTTTCTACGCGGGTACGCAACTCCATGTTAGGGGGTGAATCGAATTAATAATAATAGTTTATATTAAAAAGGTTTAATATTTTCTATTGGTTTCTTAGCGGACACGAATTTTGTAGAAAAAGAAAAAAGAGAGGAGAATAAGTAAAATTTACGAACAGTTTCTCGTAGAAGAGACAGCAAAAGTGAAAAAATACAAAAAGAATGTAAGTTTTTTTTTTTTGTTCGTTAAACATTTTTTAATAGATTTCTCTCCATGGTGAGAGAGTAACACACCTTCGTACTTGTTTCCTATCTTTGTTTGGTTCTTATTTCAAAAATGGATAAAAATAGAAAAACGGTAAGTAAATAATGAATAAAAAGTACAAGAAACGCTTCTATTGTGTCTTGATTTCTTTGTATTTTTCATTCTATTCTTATTTTTTTTATTATTCTTATTCTTGTCATTAAAAATTCTTTTCCTTTTACACCGGGGGAACGGAAGAGTTAGCCATGCTCGGCGGGTGCGTGGCGGCGAGGGCGGAAAGGGCATCGATCACCTCCGCTAACTTTCCACATTTGGTCTCTAACTGCGCCAGCTTTCTCTTGAGCGTCTTCACCTCGGTTTCACTCTGAATAAAGTTATCAGTGGAGCCCGTCTTGGGTCGGAGAGGGCTCTGCGGGGGGGACACCATCGGGGATACTTTTTCTTCTTCCCACATCTCCGCTCCCGTGGGGAGTAGCATCTCCATAATGTCCTCTCGCTTCAGAGAGGAGGCAGGGACATCACGGTCACGGAGGGCGAGATACACGCGGTCCACATCCTTGGTGCGTTGAAGCCGGCGCGCCGACTGCTGCATTTCCTGCAGATACATTCTATATTGATACTCCGACAGTCCCGTGAGAGAGTTCACCGAGGTGGAGCGAAAGGTCTTGGAGGTGCTGTTGAGGGCCTGTCGGGTGCGTCGGAGGGCGGCGATGACATGCGTCAGCTTCCACGAGAGGAGTAATATCTTTAGTTTCTGTTTCCATCCCGTCTTGACAGCCCCTTCGCGCTGCGCGCGGTGGAACTGGTAGGCCGTTTGAATCACCCACGCGGAGCGGCTCTGGAGCTGGTGGGTGAGGTCATGGCAGGAGGCGAGCACCTGCATGTTATGCGCGCTGTCCTTCATAATGTGCTGCGACACCACCACCAGATAGGCGAGGATGAAGAGACTATAAAAGTACCCAATAAGCGCGACGGTACGGCCGGCGACGGTGAGGGGGGTGAAGTCACCGTAGCCCAATGTCGCGAGTGTTTGAAAAGAGAACCACAGGCCGTCTTCGACCGACACCACTTCCGCCTTGGCGTACATGAAGCCGACAGTCAACCACATCGCGAGGGAGCAGAACAAGACGGTGCGGGTCTTGCGGTACACCAGCGTCGTCCGGATCAGGAAGGAAGTATCGAGAGAGAGGTCGCTGATGGCCGACATGGCACGGCAAAAGGTGCGGTACACATACTGCGCGTTGTTAAGATACAGAATGATGGAGTACAGACGCAGAAAGATAAAGTAGTTGATAAGACGGAAGAAGGGCTTCCAGAAAACGATGATGGGGGGTGTCTGGATATTCCATAGCACCACTTCTGCCGCCATGTGAAAGAAGTACGGCGAGGTGAAGATATTCCGACCTTCAAATAAAATGTTGTTCAGCCCAGAGAACTGCGCCTTGACGTCGTAGGTCTTCACAATCACCAGACAGGACAGCTGCGAAATAAGAAAGATTGTCCAGTTGACAACGGTTTCCGATCCCTCGATGGAGAGAAGAGAGAGAATGAAGACCAGGATGGAGAGCAGCGCCTGTACGCCTCTCAACCAGCGATGGTACACCGCTAATATCTCCATCGTCGCCAATTCTCTTGTGACCATCTTTGGAGGCGCTTTTTTGTAATGAATATCGACGTGCAGTTCATCTTTGAAAAAGTGTTTCACGCGTCGGCCCAGCAATTTTGGACCCTTCGCGATGGAGCGAAAGATGCGACCACCCTTTTTCTTTTTCTTCTCCTTGGCGAGGATGGTTTCTCCGTTACTAGGTGTGGTATTGTTATTATTAACGTTAGGCGCAGACCGCTGGTCGGTCGGAGTCTGGTCACGATGCGGCTCCTGTGTGGGGGAAAGCGGACCGCCTCTCTTTGAACTCATATATTACTATTTTTTTTTTATATTATTACTACTAATATTTATATTTATTTTTGTATGGTTTTATGGCTGCAACTTCAAAACGATAACAATTCAACGTTATATATATATGTTAATAAAATTAGTGTATTCAGCTGGAGCGCGGGTGAGTGTTCGCGAATTATGAAGAAAAAAAATTAACGATAAACAAAAAAGAAAAAACAGAAAAAGAGGTAAATATAAATATATATATATATATATATAAACTACTCACGTTCCGTGCAAAAAAATATTATTATATATCTAAAAGGAAGCGGCGAGAAAGTTAAAAAGGAAAGTTGAGACTGGTCCTTTTTATTCTTTTCACGCACCTTTTATTGCTAAGATAGCGTTTCTTCAAAAGTAAAGTAAAAGAAGAAAGAGAGGAAAGAGAAGTAATACTAATTGTTCATTTTGATTTCCTCTTTCAACAACATAGAAGGTAATATAAAGACTAAGTGAAGAACAAAAGAGAAAATTCTCAGCAAAAAAGAAAAAAAAATCAATATAAATGGAAATAGATACGTTCAAAAAAGTTAATTTAGTTGGTGTATGCTCATTCTCGAATTATATATTTCGCAACAAAAGTAAACGGTGACGCCAATTTTTTTTTAATTATTATTTTGGGTGTGGATTACGGTTTTCTTTCTTCCTCCTCTTTCTCTTCCCTTTCTTCTGTTTCTCCTTCCTCTTCCCTTGCGTGACTGGCAGGGCCGCCCTGCAGCTGGTGCACCACCAAGTTCGCGTACACCCCCTTCTTCTCCAGCAGCTCCTCATGCGTGCCGGTCTCTGCGATTTTACCGTCATCAATGACAATAATACGGTTCGCTTTTTGAATCGTCGAGAGTCGATGGGCAATGACAACAATAGTGCAATCCTCGAGACGGGTGATGAGGGAAGTGAGGGCGGCCTGCACGAGGGCTTCACTCTCCGTATCTAATGCACTGGTGGCCTCATCTAAAAGTAGAATACGGGGCTTGCGAAGTAACGCTCGCGCGATCGCGATGCGCTGTCGCTGCCCCCCGGACAGCCGAATCCCGTTCTCCCCCACCATCGTCGAGAACTGTTCTGGGAAGTCGGTAATGAAGTCATAGGCGTTGGCCTGACGGGCGGCCTCGAGCATGGCTTCCTCTTCCACGTTATCTAACCCGTAGCAGATGTTCTCTCGGATCGTGCCGCTAAAGAGCTGGGAGTCCTGCGCGACCACCGCCACCTGACGGTGATACCACTCCAGGGAGAGGGCCGTCAGCGGCGTCTCGTCGACCGTCACACGACCGCTCAGTGGGTCGTACAAACGGAGTAATAAGTGCACCATGGTCGATTTCCCCCCTCCCGACTTTCCAACCAGCGCTGTCATCGCATTACTAGGGAACTCCACTGATACGTCTTTTAGTACTGTGACGTCCGGTCGGGTGGGTAGGCAAAAGAAACGTTCTGGAGGGCAAGGGTGCCTTCGAGGTGGGGGAGCGTCGTGCCGTCGTTCATCGGCTTCACACTAGGAGCGTTCAGCAGCGCAAACACCCGCTGTGCCGCGCTCGCACTGTTGGTGAGGTCGGCCGCCTCCATGAGGAGATTGTTAAAACTCTGTGTCATGAGATTCACGTAGAGCTGAAAGGTGACGAGACCGCCCACGCTCAGTTCATGTGGTCGGGTGTATACAATATATCCGCCGAACCCCAACATTAACACCGACGAAAACACACGCACCATGTCGTTCATGGTGGACATGGAGGAAAACACCGCCGCGTCCTTTACCAAATTCTTCTTGGCCTGTCCGATCTTTGCGCGATGCCGTTGGTCTTCTATATCCTCCGAAGAAAAGGCGCGAATGGTGCGGATATTCTGAAAGCACTCAGTGACAATACTATTGGCCTCCGACATGCTGTCCCACGCGCGGCGCCAAATATAAAAGGACCACTGCATGTAAGCTTTAGACATGTAGGCGATGGGTCCGATAATAGCGAGGGCAATGAGTGAGAGGCGCCACGAGATGACAAGGCACATTACGACACCACCAATGACAGAAAACACATCCGACAACAGACGACCTAAAAGAGACTCCATCGGGGATATCATTCCCTCCAAATCGTTCGTCATGCGAGAAGTAAGATTGCCGATTTTGGTGCCGTCATAAAAGCGTAAATGCGCGTAAATAAGACGGTCAAACATTTGCTGGCGGACACTCACGCGAAGTCGGCGGATGACAATAGAGACTAGGAAAGACTTTACTGCGCCTACTAGAAGCACCACTAGTGAAACAATGGCGAAAAGAATCAGTTTCTTCTCGAAAGGGGCGACGGCCGCGTCCACTAGGATGGAGTCCAACACCGCACCCTGCAATTTCGGCACATACAGCCGCGCTAGCTCACTCACCACGAGTAACAACAGCGTCAGCAGGACGGTCATCCACTGCGGCTTCAGCAGCCAAATAAAACGAGAGGTGAAGCCCAGTATCTCACCCCCTTCCTCTGTATTGCTATTATTATTATTATCTGTGTTAGTGGTAGGAGCCGCTTCAGGGGGAGCGATGCCTTTCTCCTTGGCCTCTAACGCCGCTCGCTCCGCCGCGGTCGCCCGGGGTTTACCCAACATGCACTGAGAGCAAATGTCTTCTTTGCAGACACAACATTGAAAGCCCTCTTTCCCCAGCAACTCTCGACACTGGTCGCACAGCGTGCCCAGCACCTTTGGCCGGAAGTACACCCGATGCGGGTGAATCGCCGGTCGGTAGTCATCCCCTGACTCATCGATCTTTGCTTTGCAATACTGATTAATAGAAAACAGTTCGGCGTTGATGTAAAAAATGATGAGACACATGGCTACTTTACTGAGACCACTGAGATGATTCTGATGATTCTTTTCATACGTGTCGGGGAACTGATAAGTAAGCGTCTTGAGGGCAACGTAGACTGCACAAATAGTGTAGGTAAAGAAAATGAAAATTTGAGTGCCAACAATAACGGACTTGGCGCGGTCGCGTTGGGTACCTCTTTTTCGAAGAATATTCAAATAGTATTCATTGTGTAGATCGTCCTCGACACCTTCATGATTTGTGTTATTATTGTTACCGTCTGCGTCTTCTGTGGGAAGTCGTCTGTATCCACTTCCATCATTTTCCTCCCCTCTCCCGTCGTCGTAGGGGTCCCCAAAAATATAATGCGTCATGGAAAGCTGTTTTACTATACATAGATTGATAAAACAGGTCACCAAACGAAACAAGAGAAGAATAAATAAGTCCATCACACCCGTGTGAATGTGCGTTACCTCTGAAAAAGGAAACAAAGCGAGCAGCCATTCCGTGAGGGAAGAGGGGGACGGGGTGTACTCTTGCTTTACTTTAAATACCACATAAAGCAAGAAAATGGTGTCGATTACATCCTTGAGAAATAGAAGCCATATTTTGAGTGGAGTTGAAAACTATTTTTTTTTTTTTAATAGTTGGATTTTTTTATTTTTTTGGTTTATTAGAGTGAATTAGTTATTTAGAGTGTGTGCACTTGTCTGTAATATTACTATGATCAAGGGCACGTGTGTGTGTGCTCAGTGCTATTTTTACTTTTACACTTTTTTTTTTGTTAGAGAAAGAGAAAAATAAAGAGGGGAAAAAATAAGAAAATAAATAAAAGAAGCAACAATATTCATTTTCATTCTCCATTTCATTTTGTGATCTAAATTTCATTTTTTTTTTCCAATTCAAGTGACAAGTGAAAATAAAATGTTGGCTAAAGTGATGAATTATATAATTGTCATGTCGGGCGCCTCAGCCGACACTAACAAAAGGTGAAAACAGTTTTGTTTTTTATTTTACTTACAACGCTTCAGTCACTGAAGAATGATTGTGTTAAGAAAGAAAAGAAAAAAGTTTCTGTATATTTCGCTCCTGTTGTTTAGAAACAATAGAGACGAAAGTGCCAACGGCAAAAAAGAAAAAAAGGAAAAACGTAATAACTAGTAAATATAAATATATATATAAAAGTTTCAAAATAAGTAAAAGTGCTGAAAAGCACATCGTGAAGGTGAATTTGTTTTTCTATTTATTTTATATCTGTTTCGTAGAAACAGTAGTGAAAAACAATAAAAAACGAAAAAGAAGTGATTACATACTTATGTTCTATTATAAGTATCAGTGGGCGGCCGGATGCACTTCCGCCGCCTTCGTGAACCGTTGAAGAAGACCCCATCCCTCGTCATTCCCTCCCGCAAACGCCGCTCCGTCACGGAGCAATTCGTACTTGGCGGCGTCGAGAATAAGAACAACGGCGTTTTTGGCGCGGGAGAGGGCGACATTGATGCGGTTGAATAGATACGGAAAGGAGGACGTCGAGGAGACCTCGGGGCCGTAGCAGAGGACTACCGTATCGGCCTCCAGTCCTTGACTCTTGTTTACCGTGAGGGCGAAGTTCTGCGCCTCCTTCTTGGTGGCCTTGCCCCTCTCTTCTCGGAGGCGAGCTGTCACCCGTTCCTTGAGGCGTGCTTCTTGCACCCTATGAGGGGCGATGAACAGCACATTACCCTCCTCGAGTGGCTGGCCCATCTCATCGAGCGCCACCACGTCCTCCGTCTCTCCTTCTTGAAGGACGCGGCAGATCAGGCGGGCCTTGTCATTTGCGAGGCGATCACAGCAGGTAATGCGGTCGGGGTAGAGTGGGTTGTAGAGATCAATCAAGTTCTGGGGGGAGCGGTAGCAAACGTCCAGCTGCACGACGTGGCGGGGAAGCGGTGTACCGTGGGGACGAGGGGGGTGAAGGGCGTCGAGGGCGGACCCCGACCACGGCTTCATAAAGGGGTATCTTTCGTGAAAGAAGAGGTCCGAATCGACGGAGGACAGAATGGGCCCCAGCTGGCACTGGTCTCCCGCCAGGACAATCTTGTGGCACTTTGGGTTTAATAACTGTGCGGCCAGTGCAAGGTGGGAGGCGGGGAAGGCGGAGGCCTCGTCGACGATTAGCAGATCAAAGAAAAACCTTTTCTCGTGAAAATGGGTGTAGTTCTCCTCCTTGCACAGCATATAAATGGTGGAGAAACAGATGAAAGGGCCCGCCCGGCAGTTCTCGATCACGTCTTCTGCGGTGAAATCGGATGCCTTCAACATATCGCACGCCACACTGCCCTTCACCCGACTCATGGAGTCCTCAATAACGGAATTGGTGTTGGCGAGCACCAACACTCGAAGGGCGTCGCCCCCCCGGAGCGGATCGCAGAGGAACGACAACAGACGAGCCACCGCGGCGGTCTTGCCGGTGCCGGGCGGTCCCCACAGAACGGTGAGGGCGTTATCCCCGAGGACGTTTTGAAAAAAAGCGTGTTGCTTGGCGTTGACATTGGGGCCCACCGGTGGGGGGTTCGGGATGTCCCCCCACAGCGCTTTCCAGGGCGTGTTCACGTCTTGTCTCCATGTACCAGCAATGTATGGCGTGAGCGTGCTGGGGGCCCTCTGATTGAGGGCGAACGACGCCGCACGGAACAGTCGGTAGGTGGTGTGGAGGTGCATGGGGACCTCTTTGGTGATCAACAGAGCAATCTCATCGCGAGGTAATTTTTGGTTTGTTTTGAGTTCAAAGAACATAAATTTCCCTCCAGCCCCTCTGTTCTGGAAATCCAACTTGATGTAGCATTCCTTATCATTGGCAAACCGGAGGGAATATTGTTTTTCATCGCTGAGGGACAAGGAGTCAAAAGGAATGAGAAATTCCAGTCTTTGATTCTGGTGTGGTATCCGCACAGGGATGCCACTGGAAAGGGCTTCCCGTTCTTCCTCCGACGCCTTCTTGTAGGCTTCATAAAACAGCTGACGCATCAGCAGGGAAAGGTCGGACCTGTCCCTCCATATCTCGCCGTCGTTTTCGACGCGTGCATCGGGGGGGAGGACCAGTCTGCGCCCCCGGCGGACAAAATTGAGGACACGCAATATCGCTAAACGACAGTTTTCGCTAAGGTCTGGTGTGGCCAGCGGACCGCCACCCAGGAGCAAGGATGCCACCACAGACACCGACAGGGGACCTTTCCACGGTAGTCTCGGGAAAAATTCATAAAGAAAGACATCCACCATATAAATGTTATCCCGCAGTGCTCGGGGTTCGAAGAATTTTTTTGTGATCTTCTCTTGCTGAGGATATAGAGTGAGAGCGCCCTCTCCGTATTGCCGGCAGCAAAGAAGGGAACCGTCAGTGCCATTCTCCATTAATTCATTAAGGAGCGCACGACGGTCCTCTTTGTGAAGTACCATGATGCTCTTGGATTCCCTCATTTTGTTTATCATTTCCCTGTTTTGCAGATAATCGACGGTGTTTTCTGGGAGGACAAAAAACGAGTTGGCTGCGGCGGTGGCGGACGGGAAAGACGGGGCGCCAAAAATGGGATTGGGAGAGAGAAACTGGGCGGCGCTCTCCTCGGTCTCCAAAAGTGCTCCCACTCGCTTTTGACAGTCGTTCAGATAGGGACACATCTTGCAGTGGTGAGCGCTGTACTTCCAAGCAATAGGGGCCTTAATGTCTTCGATATCGGTCGTACCCTCAAAGGCATTCGTTTTGTCTCTCCAACCGACCCCCAGCACATTAGGGAGATCCTGCTGAAGATACTTCTTAACCTCATCAGTTAATGCATCGAGACCGGGAATAGGAATGAAGAGACACTGTTCGTCAATTTCACTTCGCTGTTGTTTGTGGTAGGTGGAAAGAAGCTGATCTTGTGTCGTGCCGGGTTTCTGTTTCTCACGCAGATTCCTGTCTGTGTATTCGTCTCGCCTTTCATGCGTCGCCGGAAGGCCGATCCACCCCCTCCACTTCACCTCGCCCATATTTCGCTCCTTTAGCGCTTCTTGAAGATAGTAAATATACAAGGCCACCTGCCTCGCCTGGTAGTCTTGGTAATCCGGGGAAAATTTGAAGTCGACCACGTTCACCACGACCCCCTTTTTGTTATATTGAACGGAAATAAAGTCGGCGAAACCGTGGCGGTATTCGACACCGTTTTGCCTCTCTGTGAGCTCTTCTGGGGGGAAAATGTGAACTTGCTGAAACTGAGCCGTGGTGATGAAGGCATCGCCGCCGTCCGGTAACTGTCGCCGCTCGCGGTCCGCGTTTGTAATCTCCTTGAGTAGTTCTCTGAAGCTTTCGCAGGGATCCGCAGCGGTGCCACGGCACCGATTCTCCCCCACCGCGTCACACATTCGTGGCCGTATGCCCATTACATTCAACACATGATCTTCAAAGTTGTTGCCATTTTCGGTGTTGACGTTTTGAGCGACGGTTTCGGCGGCCTTTTCGGTGGCCGATAGACGCAGTTGTACGGGACACTCCGCTTTGTAAAAGTCGCTTGCGCGAAAGTTTAAATTGTCCATCGTGAAAAAAATAAAAAAGAAAGAAAAAAGAAAAAGTGAAGTGTGATAAAACTAAGTGAAAAATATAAGAGAAAAAAGAAAAACAAAGAAAGCTTAAAAATAAGGGATACTAAGTTTAGTGATAGCAAAGTAACTAAGTAAAAGAGGGAGGAGAGAAAAAAAGACAACAATGAATACTTCAGTGAAACACGACAATAGATCTTTCAATTTTTTCTATTTTACCAAAATAAATAAAAGAACTAAAGATTTTTTACGGTTAGATATGTAACGAACAAAAAAGAAAAAAATGAGTGAATATATAATATATATATAAAGATGGGTAATAAAAATGTGAATGGACGACTGCTTTTTTTTTTTTGGATGGATATGGTTAGGATGGCACCGGCGTCGCCTCTTCTCTCTCCTTTTGTTCTTCCTTGTGTTTTCCTCCCCACAGCGATCGACACTGTTCACGGAGCGTCTGACACGTCCGCTGCAGTCGCTCCCCCGCTACCTCAAAGTACGTCTGTGTCTTTCCTAAATCTACCACAGTGTCGGTGAGGGCGGCTGTCCCGTAGGTCTGCTGCATCTTACTCGTCAGAAACCACAGCTCTTCATCTTGGAGATAGGCAAACATATAGGGTGCGGCCTCGGCGAAAATATTAAAGTCTGGTGTTAACTTTCGGCCCAACCCTTCGCAAATCATCACTGTCAGCACGAGGGAGGCAAAGTTGCCGTCGAGGGGGGTGCGGTGCTCGTGCATGACGTGAAGAATACGGGAGAGAACGTTCCCGATTTGAATGTTGGAGAGTTTGAAGCCTTCCTTGCTGGGGGCGACGAGATCAAACACCTCGGTCATGCTCTTACGGAAGGACTCGCGGTCGACGGTGGCGGCGGGAGAGGAGGAGGAGGGGGTGCCGTCGTCGCTCTCTGGCTTCATTTCCTTTGGCAGACGATCAATCATCAAGTCAGCGCCTAACTCTCCGTCCCCACACGCCACGGCGGCAAACAAACTAATAAAATTGTTCCGCTCCTCGCTCGAGAGCGTCGTGACGAGGCCCGCGTCGAGCACCACCAGCTCCCGACGGAGTTTCCGACGGCCGTCGGGGTAGCAGGGGCGAGAGGAGGCGATGGGGGACGTGGTATCGGTATTGATACTGTCTTTTTTCGGATTCACAATACTTTTCTTCTTCATCATTTGATCCTCCTCCTTCGACCAGTTCGTCCGCACCAGGAGATTCCCCGGGTGTAAATCGGAGTGCACAAAGTTGTCTTGAAATAGCATTTTAAGAAACATGTGGCAGCCGAGTTGGGCGAGGTCAATGTTATCGGCGGAGCACGTCAAGTCCTGCAGCGGCTCCCCTTCCTCAAACGTTTCTAATAGTAAATCTGGAGAACAGAGAGAGGGGATGGGGGTGGGGAACAAAATGCCCTTGACGTCTCTAAAGTTGTAACGAAACTGTTGAATATTATCGCACTCCACCAACAAGTTTAGCTGCGATCGAAGAAGGGAGGAGAACTCCCTTATGCTGGCGTCGAGGTTGAGGTACTTCATACCCGGTATAATAGCGTTGCCGACGGTGATGAGAGCGGTGAGGGCGAGGAGATCGGCGGTGACTTGCTCTCGTATGAAAGGATGGGTGACCTTGATGGCCAGCTCTGTCCCCGCCGGTACCCCGTCGATCGAGTCCCTCAGGGTGGCGCGGTGAATCTGGGCGATACTGCCGCTGTTGATGGGGACCTTTTCAATCTCAGAGAGAAAGTAGAGCGCGTTCTTTCCTCCCACCGCCACATTTTCCTTCTTTTTGGTGACGACAGCGGTGGAGGAAGACGCTGACGATGACGACGGTTGTTCCTTCTTATTTTCCTCCTTCTCTTCGACAGAGACGACGGGGTATATCTGCCGCAAAACCTTTTCTGTGTGCTTCCACGAATGGGGCTTCGTATTGTCAAAGAGCTGCTCCAACACACTGCACAACTCTGGAGAGAAAAAGTCCGGTCGTGTGGCCATCCACTGTCCTAATTTGATATAAGAAGGACCCATCTGTGAAAAGACCTGGCGCAGTCGAAGGTGTAACACTTTTTTATCACACAAGTGCATTTTTACGAGCACCCACAACCAAAAAAGAGGGACCGTGTAGAAAAACAGTAGCACACCGCGGTAGCCAACATAAATGTAAAAGAAGCAACGAAACAAAACGCTGCGCTGGTGAAGGAGTTCCTCTTCTAACAGACCACTGCCGTCACGGGTACCGGCAATATACTGTTTCGTGCGTCGTTTGGGGGTGAGGGCGATCGCCCGGAGACGGCGGCGTTCTTGCTCTGGTAAATACTGTGTTTTGTAGTAGTAATAGGAGCTGATGCCGCTGCAGCCGACAAAGGCGGCTCCCAACACAAATAGCTGCTTCATGCTGCGGTACGTGAGACTTTGACGAAAGGCGGCAGTCGACATTTTCTTTTATTATTATTATTATTATTATTATTAATTGTGGTTTATTTATTTATTTTTTACTTTTTGTAAAAAAAAGTAAATTACTATTGTTGTTATTGGGTTTCGTTTTGGTATTTAAAAATAAGCAACTATAATATATATTAATGTATTTGTATGTGTGAGTGATTTCTTTTTTATATTGTTCGTCAAAAAAGAGGATACTGACACAAATATATGGTTAATAGCGGTAAGGACTTTACCCACACTAAAAAAAAAGAGGTTCCGATACTTGTTTTATTGTTCTTCATTTTAGCGAAAAAAAAAGAAAGAAAAGTAGGGGAGAAGAAAATTTAAGATGGTTATTGCTCTTTCAGATATGGTACAGTGCATATTATATGCAATTTGTCCTCTCTTACTTTTTGGTTTTAAATTCAATTATACGTATATAGGTTTAAAATTACTTAATCGTGATGGTTATGATATATATTATTTATTATTATTATTATTGTTCCTTCAAGGCGCGACTATGGTACTTCTTTTTGAATCCCTGCACCTGACTAAGATCGTGAAACGTTGTTCTTTCTTCTCCTCCATGTGCTTCACCAACACCTGAAGCGCGGCGCAGTTATAATCGGTGCGGTTCACCAACGCCGAGAGTCCCTCCGCTAAGTGCCCCCGCAGCCGCTGCAGTCGTCGCAGACTCTTGCTCTCACTCTCTTCTCCGAACAGCGCGGCGGTACGGGTGAAGGTGCTGTAAGAACCAAAGGAGGGCAGCAACAACAATAGAATATACTTGGCGGCGAGTTCGTAGTTGAGGACCTCTTTCTCTTCAAACATCTTTTCAAAGCCATCGAGAAGGGCGTCGACGTGGGTGCTCGTGAGAGCCATCAGTGCGTGACGGATGTAAGACGGCTTAATGCTTTCGAGGACTGACCACAAGTAGGCCCATTCGTTGGCCTTTCCGCGCATCAGCGGGTGAGGGGCGCTGACATCGTCGGGGTTGCGCTTTCGTTGCTGCTCAATACTGACGAGATCCAAGGCCTCCATGATGCGTTCCGCCGCCTCTGCGGATGCGCTGCTGCCCTGACCGGCGGTGATCACCTCCGTCGGCATGCCATCCACGGAGAGGTCATGCAGACGCTGCTGCGCGAGACGACGGGCCTGATCTTCATCAAGGGCTTCCTGGGCGATGCGGGCCTCTTCGTCTGGGGGGTACAGAATGTCTTGCGTGCGGAGGAAGCAACGAATGTTACGGTCCTGCCCCGCCGCCGCGAGACACGTGTTGTTAACGGTCACCGCACAGCACTGAACGCCTTTAATAAAGGGGCGGAAGGCCTGAATAAGGGTCCAATTATCGCCATCCCACTGCTTGACACTGCCATCGAGGGAGGTGGTAAAACAGTAGTGGGTCTGATCTACAAAAGCGGACGTCGGTGATGTAGTCATCGTGACCGTGAATGGCCTTGTGGCAGTCACCGAAATCAGTACCCCAGATACGCAAGTTCTTGTCCAGACTGACGGAGGCTACCAACGTGCTGTCCGTTGAGAAGCTGAGCGCGGTGACCGGCAGTTTATGACCGAAGAGGGAGAGATAGGGCTTCAAGGAATCGCTAAAGAAAAGCTGCACCGTGTTGTTTTGCAGGGCGACAGCGGTGAAGCGGAGATCGGGGCTCATGCAGACGATCAGAGGCAACTCGGAGAGCTCCACCTCCTGCGACGCCACGAGCTGCACGCGATCCTGCGCCTCTGACTTCTTCTTCCCTCCTTTCGTCCCGGTATTCTTTTTCTTTCCCTTTCCCTTTTCTTCTTCTTCCTCCCCCTCTTCTCCTCCGGGGGCGTTCTGTGAGAGACCCAGCACCCATGACACGAGACGACGGTCACTACCGACGGTGAGAAAGCCGCTTTCGTCCGGCTTGGCGGTGACGTGGGTGACCCCACCGGTGTGGCACTGCGCCTCTACACACAGTACTTCCTCACTCAGCATATCCAGCACGAGAAGAGTGCCGTCACGAAGACCGACCGTTACCAGAGAGCTGCTCATCGCGGCCATCGTGGTCGCCTCGATACTGAAGTGACTCTGTGCGAGAAGAGTCTCCCGCTGCGCGCCGTGGTAGTGCTGCCACCACTCCTCAAACGAAAAACTGGAGGCGGGGTTCAACCGGCCGAGAAAATTCTGCTTTGCCACGCCACTCTCCTTGTTCTCCAAAAAGTCACGCTGATCCAGATATTTGGTCTGATCATTATAGAGAAGATCATCCCTTACGGAGATACTCCAGAGCATTAGTTTTTCCTTACTCATGGAGATCAGCTGGGTATCATTGTCTACAAATTGAAGGCGTTGAATGTCATTGTGGTGGCCCTGTTGGCCAAACACGTTACTGTACTTTAGGCGTAAATCCGTGAGGGTGTAGGTGGCGCCTCCGCTGCGGTCCGTGGTGGTCAGCGACGTCGTGAAAATTTCCATATTGTTATTATTGTAGGTGACAAGGATATGAAGTTGGTTGCGGCTGTCGTCGTCCTGGTCCTGCGCGTCGGCCCCTCGTTGCTGTCGCAGCGCCCGCTTCATTTGACGTTCACTGTTATTGTGATGTTTGCTATTACCACCATTGAGACCAGCGATGACGGCGTTGGGGTCTGCAATAAACGCGGCACTACGGATTTTCTTGTTACTTTCGTTGTCGCCGGTGGGGTTAAAGAAAAAGGTTCTCAGAAGAGAAAACTCTTCCGCGGCGGTAGGGACAAAGGTATTCTTAGTATTATTTTTCGTGTCCTCATTCTCTTCTTCCTCCTCCTCATCGTCAGAGGCGGATGCTTCCTCGGCGACGGCGGATTCCTTTCCTTCCACATCCTCTTCCGTCTTCTTTCTCTTCCCACTCGGCGCGGACTCTATCGGCCGTGCCGTCGCGCGCTTTCTCCGTAGTTTTCGGCTCACCTTTTTCTTGATCTCATCGGCGGAGTGCATTCGAAACACCTCTACCGTTTTGCTGGTGCAGGCCAGCACAAAGTTCATCGACGCGGCGTCCTTATCGGCGGTGCTCTGAGGTGGCTGAATGTTGATCTGATTCGAGGGATAAAAGCGGGTGATGACTTTGTGATACTTGCGAGGGATCTCACCGTGCTCCACCACAAACTCTTCTTCACTGCGATTGGAGGGGGTAGAAAGAGGAAAAGTTTCTGTCTTTTCACTTTTGTGAGACCGTTCGGTGTCGGCTAAACGGTAGCACTTTACAAAGCTTTCTCGAAGTCCGCAGAAAAAGCGAATGGAGCCATCCGCCGCACCACTACTATTGTAGATCATACCGAGCGAGGTGATGGGGCTGTCGGAGACCACCACCGTCTGCAGACACTGCTTCAACTGATAGTCCCAAATCTTTAGTAAACCGTCATTTGACGCACTCAAAAGCAAAAAAGCGGAAGAGGATGACGAGGAGGAGAGATCAGATCCCGGCAGTGGGCGGTGGGGGTTCGGAAAGCACTCCAGACCCACCACCCCACCGCGGTGTCCACGGAAGCGAAACGTGCACTCCCGCGCGCTTGCATCCCACACCGTGATGTCCGTATCCTGACCCGCGGAGAAGAACACGCTCCGCGACGACAGCGGTGAGCCCTGATGGCGGTACGCGCTGCTAGGATCCTCGGCGAGACAGAGACTGAGGACCGCGGTATCGGGCTTATGCCCCAGCTCATGCAGCACACACAGCGGCTTCCGTAGTTATTATTATGGGGAAAGCAGCTAAACATGGCGACGGTGCCGTTGCCGTACCCCACCAGACACACCCATCCCTCGCCCTCCGCCGCCGTGGTGGGGGTGTAGACTCTCAAACTGGTTACATCCAACGGCAGCTTCGCCTCGCGGGGGAGCAGTTCCGCCAGCTGGGTCCCACTCTTGATCGAAAAGAGCTTGAGGGACTCGAGAGAGGGGACAAAGAGAACGGATTGTTTCTTCACAGGGGGGGCGCGGGCGTCGGTGGTGGTGGGGTACTCCGGGGCCGTCACGGCGGGCTCCACCAGCAGGGAGGCCGGACTGACGACGGCGCCTCCGTGCGGGCCTTCCACGTATCGTAAATACGTTTTTACCATTTGTTTTACGGTTCTTTTTTTTTTTTGTGTATTTTTTCTTTTGTGGTTCAAGAAGGGGGGAGAACAGAGAGAGAGAGAGAGAGATAAATAATGAGAAAGAAAGCACGATAGAACAAGTGAATGTATAATTAAAGAGTGATATCATGTCAACAGTATACATGTGCATATTCTAGTGAGGGAAAGGATGAAAATAAAATAAAATAAAATAATGATGAAAAAAAAGAAAAAAGGAAACCAAAATCTTTTGAAAAATTATGTTTTTTTTTTTCATCTCCTTTTGTTTTTTTTGCCAGTTGGTGTTAAAACCGTTTTGGCAAGAATGGATAACTAGAAATACAAAAAAAGAGAGAAGTACCTTTCTTTGTTTTTACATATGATTATCCTTCTCCGTTTTTTTTTTTGTTGTTTTTTTTTTTTTGATGGTGTTTTTTTTTTATTTAGTTTTGATGCCAGATCCTCCGAGACCGTGAAGACGTTGGTGATGGATTCGTGGTAGGGCTCGCCATGGCGGACCGTCACCGTTTCGGGAAGCAACGCCGGGTGGTTCGGGGCGTCCGGGGGGAACTGGGGCTCCAAACCCAGTGCCGCGTACCGGCCGAACCGCTCCCCGCGCTTTCCGCTGGGCTGCTCCTTGAGATTGTTGGCCGTGTAGACCCACATGGTCGGGAACGTGCTGAGCACCTTGAGGGTAATACCCGTCTCGGGGCTGCGGGCCTCGGCGTGGAGGTGCTCAGGTTTGTTCTCGGGGTGGCGGCGCTCCTCCTTGGTGGGAGGGGTGTAGGGATCGACGACGTAGGGGTGGTCGAAGCCGGAGGGGTTGCGGTTGAGGGCCTTGTCGAGAATGTGCTTTCCGACGCGCTTCTCGTCGCGGAAGTCGAGAGGGGTGCCGGCGATGGGGATGATCTTGCCGGTGGGAATGGCGCCGCTGTCGGTCTCCACAACGCGAGTAGAGTTGGGGAGACGGAGGAGGAGGTTGGTGACCGGTGTCGCCTGCTCCCACACATCATCAGGACCCGTCTTGGCCTCATTGCCTTCGGGAACACCGTTGATGTTCCAGTAGCAGTGATTGAAGATGTTGACGACGGTGGCGGGGGCGGGGCTCTGCTCGGTGAGGTGCGCGTCGTAGATCATGCGGAGGGCGGTGGGCTGGTCATTGTCGATGCGGTACGTCACCGCACAGTGAAGTTCACCGGGGAAGCCGTTCTCCATGTGGGGGCTGGTGTAGGTGAAGCGCACCCCCACGTAGTCCCCGGCACGATGAAGCAGTTCATAGGACCACTGCTTCTTATCGTAAGAGGCGGTACCACCGTGGATGGTGTGCTCTCCTTTGTTGACATCCGTGTGGTAAATCTTGCCGTCCATCTCGAATTTGCCGTAGGCGACGCGACCGGCAAAGCGACCGACGGTCATGCCAATATACGTGTTGACGTCCTCCACGGCCTCTTCGTAGACGTTGTAGTGCTGGTTCACTTCGATCCAACGACGGCCGCCATCGACCGCCACCTTCACCGAGTACACAGAGGCGCCAAGGGTACACAAGGTCGCCTCCAGCTTACCGGGGTTAAGGAGCGTGATGAGGTGACCAGGACCGAAGGGCTTGATGCTGATATTAACACTCATTTTGATTGAAAAAAAAAGAAAAGAAAATAAAATTAAAAAAGAAAAGTAGTTTTTGTTTTGGAGTTTTAATTAGTGCTAGTAGTTTTGATCTGCGTACGGGAAAGTAAGAGGAGAGAAATGGTATAAAAAAGCATTGACATAAAGGAGAAGCAAATGTAGCCCAACAGAAAACAAAAACTACAAAAAGGAAAAATTAAATAAAATTGTTTCACTTCTTTTGAACGCCCTCGCCCTAGTCTTTACACGGATTTCATAGTTTGAAATACGGAGGGAAAAAAGTGACGAGGCTATAGAATAAAAATAATGATGATGGAAAAAAAAGAAGACTGATGATATATATAGAAAGTATTTTTTTTTTTTGTTTGGTTTTACATATAGCTTTCATT
>AUXL01000026.1:0-27380 GCA_000482185.1 Angomonas desouzai | reverse complement strand
AAACGATTTAATTAGTGTTAATCGAGGGAAGTAGTGGTGATAGGACTAGCACATTTACGAGATGTGCATCATCGTGCATCGCGAGAAAGGTGTTGTGGAACATTATTTCAGACGTTTTATTATTTATTCGTCTCTTTTTCTTTTCTTCTGTCCACTACTACCCTTGGCTTTCTTTTCCTGACTAGAGCTTTGCTTGTCCTTGCCACCCTCCTCCCTGTGACTCTCCTTGCTAACGGGGACCTTCCCTAGCACCTCGTTGCGCTCCTGGACGTGCTGCAGTAACCGCTCGACCACTTTGGTGTCCCTTTTGGGGCGCTGTGCCGCCTTGTAAAACGGATCGTCCCCTTTCGACCCACCGGACTGATCTTGTTTCTGCAATTCCGATATCTCCTTGAGTTTCTTGATGTACTCCGTAATACGGTCAATCTTTAGGACCAATTGAGGGTCGGTGTCGGGAGAGCCGCTGTTGCCGCCGTTTAGCTTATCAAGACTGTACAGTCCCAGAGCTAACACAAACGCCGCAGATAGATACAGTTTCCCTTGCTGTTCCACTTCATACTGCACAATAGACTCCTCTGAGAAGATGTCGTTCTCCCCCGTGTCCTTGTCCTTGTGTTGGAGGAGCGGGAGGAGCTCGTCTACGAGGGTTTGGTAGTGGGAGTCCATGCTAGCGAGCACGGGGGCGACCTCCTCATCTACTTGCATAGGAACGGAAGAATAAAAAAAAAAAGTAACTACATTTCGATGAGGAATAAAAGGACGAAAGGGAGAGAATGGAAGCGTTATTTGAAAGGAGAAACTCAAAATAATATCATTTATTTAGTTTTTGTCAATGAAATTAATCAAAAGGTACTTAAGAATAGTGAAAAAGTTAGAGTTTTCAGCTTTGTCATTTCTTCATAAGTTTCTCGGTAATAATTTTTTTAATTATTTTTTTTTTTTTTTACTAGAAACGATCGCATCCAGGAACCACTCTCATTTTGAATGTAACAACTAGTAAATTTTCAATGTGAAAAAAAACGTTCTCCTTCCCTTTATTTTCATCTCACCGGTACTATCACTGTCATACCTCACCGTTCCATTACTGGTGCCGATGGTTTGCGTTACGACGGTGAAGTAGTGGCTCAATAGAAGAAAAGGTAAATAATAGTTTTAAAGTATTGCATACTCTTTATAATTATTAGTTTACTGAACTCTTCTCTTACTTTAACTCATTTCCTTTACTAGCACTGGTCTCCTCTGTGGCACTGCCCCTCTTCTCCCCCGCCGGCTTAGGGGTTGAGCTCTTTTTCCAGAACCACCCACCGCCGTCCTTATTACTATGGTCGGCGGTCGCAGAGCTGGTGGTGGAAACCGATCCCTCGGTCAAGGAGGACAAGGCAATGTAGTCGGGATGTGTGTACTTCTTGGACTGAAAGTAGGCGGCATCTCTTTCACTATCGGAGTTGCCTTTGTTGCGGCCGAACCCAAAAGAAAAGAATCCACCCTTCCCAGAGGTGTTTGTTTTATTTTGGTTGGCATTTGTACTACTGTTGGACTGGACAGAGGGGTCCTTTGGAGGCGGCGAAAGGCTTTCCTTTCCGCTCTCCTTGACAGGCTGACGAGGGGTTTGTGGCCCCTTCTCCTTTCCACCCTCCCCAGCAGTGGAGGACGTTTTAACGTTGACGGGCGCTGGAGTCTTTGCCGGCACCGCTTTCTTCCCCGTCTCTTCCTTCTTTTTGGTGTCCTTTTTCCCGCCACTTTTCGCCGGTTCCTCCACCAGAGAAAACGGATCATTTTTCCAGTAATTAAAAGAATTGAAATCACTGTCTAGCGCTACTTGCACACGGTTGACCGGCTTGGTGGAAACCCCACTATTGTGATTAGCACTGCTACTAGGGGCAGTGGCCTTAACAGAACCACCCACCCCTCTGTCCTCCTTCTCATCTCCATACTCGGAACTGCACGAAGAAGAAGAGCTGCTGCCCCCGGCGCTATGGGCGCTGTGAAGTGTATTGAGCGAAAAGTCCTTCTTCACCCCCCGAGGCACCTCCTCACTGCTCATGGATATAGACGACATATCGGACCCGTGGCGGGCTAGGGGAAAGAAGGAGGCTGGTGGACGGTCTCCTACTAAAGGGTTCGTCTCCTTGACGACGGGAGGGAAAATTTCATTCACCAAGTGGGAGAGGTCGTGATAACTGTGCTTGACTTTGCAGCAGTGGAGGACGGAGTTCTCATCAATGATAAAGATTTTGTGATAGGAAATATTCACCGCGTCATAACTAATCACATCATTAATGCGGTTGCCGAAGCCGGCGAAAAATGGCTTCTTCACCGAGGGAGGAAAGCAATTTCGAAGGGAGGTCAGACAAGCAATTTTAAAAATATGGGACTGCTTGGTCACCTCTTTGGTGAGGGCGGTGAAGAACTTTTGCGGGACGGTGAGGACGGGACCGAGAGGAAGACTGTTGTGACCGTCACCTTTTTCAGTCTTCTTGGAAGCGTTCTTGTCCTTTGTCGTCGCATTCAATGCCGTATCCTTGGTAAAATAAGTGCTCTCCTCTTGCTTGATTTGATTAAAGAGATAGTCCTTGGTTTGGTTAATCTGTGTGACACTGCGGGCCGTGAGGTACACAATTTTATACCCATTGCGGACGCACTTGCGGTACAGGCTGCACACCCCTGGGTGCGTCCACTCATCCCCGCGGCCAAAGTTGATGTAATAATGGCCCCACAAGTCCGACTTTGTAATCGTGCCATCCACATCACTGATGATGATCTTGTCGTCCTCGGTCCAGAGAAAAATAGAGCTGGTGATGCACACATAGTTGGTGTGTTCCTCTGGGATGTTGATTTTAAAATAATCGGTCTTTTCCTGAGAGGGGTTGGACGAGGCGACGTCGTCGCCGTGAAGGGAATTTTCCTTTTCCCCTACACACCCCTCCACCGGAGAACGGGAGGCGCTGAGCCCCTCAGAGGGGGAGCCTCCGTTATTATTATTGTTATTATAATTCATCGCAGGGGGACCGGCGTTATTCTTCCAGATGATATAGCGTACCTGATTGTGACCGGGTTTCAGATTTAGCTTTAATAGATCTTCCTCGGTGGGTAAAAGACTACGGACAAAGTACGGCTCTCCTGCCTTTGACGGAGAGGACGTCTGTAGATTAGGAGACGGCTTAATCTCGTCCACACTCCCCACAGAACCCATCTCCATGGCGTCGCCAGGGGGGACCCCATGGTCCTCCTCGTACAAGACTTCACTGGTAAAACTAGAATTCTGGAGGAGTGCCTCGTCGCCGTACTGCTTCCGATAGTCTTCCATATCAACTGGGTAAAAGTAACTATCGTCGTCATCGTCGTAGTAATAATCCTCCTCATCCTCGCCTTCCTGTTCGGCTGGTTTGCCCTCTTCTTTCTCTGCAGGCGGCGTCTCGGGGGCGGCGTCCTTCACGAGAAATGCTTCCCCCTCTTTTTCTAGCTCCTCCTCTGCCTTCCGCAGCACCGCTTCAATTTTTTCCTCCTCCTTCTTTTCCTTTTCTTCGACTACGTCAGTGGTCGGTGGAGGGGCGGGGTCCTCGTCCTGCTGAGAAATCTCAGTGTCCTCGACGGCACTTTCCACACTTGTCTTAATGCCTTCCTTTTCCGCCTGCTCCATCAGAAATTTATCCGTGGGTAATAATTTCTGCGACACACGGCGCTTACTGTGGGTGAAGGCATGTGCCGCCTCAATAAGAGTATTACCATCGGCCTCCGTATCTCCCCCTTTCTCTGCCGCCGCGGGTTCTGCCGTCCCAACGTCAAAGCCCACCTTCTTTTTCTTGGGTGCGGTGGCGGGGGGCTCCTTGTCATCTGCTAGCGGGCTTCCCTTCGGCATGGTCTCAGCCCCCTGCGCCGGGGGTGCTGTCTCCGTCTTGTCGTTTCCGAACGCCGCGTAGTTGGGGGTCAGCCAGTACGCCTCTCCGCCCGCCGTTAGTTTCATTACCGCCCTCGTCAGCTGTTGGTTGACCTCCAGCTGTACAATTTTATCCGCCCGCGACCACATTTTCATTTTACCAAAGCGCACATTAAATGGGGTACTGTGCAGGCTGCCATCGTGATGCTGGATGACAATCACATCATTCGCGCGACTGGATTGATCCAAGTTATTCAAATCCAAAAGGCGACCGAGACTGGAGAACATGAGTGATGGGACCAGTACTGTATATTTACTGTGGAGGGAGTGGTGTGTTGCAGTGGTGGGGATAGACCGATAGAATCGACGCACTTTAAAGGCGGATTAACGGAAAATTGTAATGGAAGGAAAGGGAGAAAAATATTAAAAAACAAGAAAGAGTCAATGTATGCTTCTTCCTGGATATATTATCGGTTATTATTATTATCTAAACAGCTGTTTTTTTGTTAATAATTCTTTTTAGGAGTAATATGATAATGTAAAAAAAAAAAAAGGTTCAGCAAATGTGACAGTGTTTCGAAACACAGCACTAGAGATTATATTTAAAAAAAAAAGGTGCCTAAAATGCGAAAAAATGATAGTGGCTTAAGGGAAAAAAGGAAATTTAATTGTATTGGACAGTTCGATATTTAACCCTATTGAACAAATACGAAATTATGTGTTAATGAAAGGGGAGAGAGAGAGAGAAATCAATGGCACATAAACAAGGCAAATACACAAAAAGGGGAGTAGCATAGAAAACAAAGTTTAATAAAACAAAACAAAAAATATTTCAAGAGAGCAATTATAAGAAGAAGAGCAAAAAAAAAGACACCGAGCACTCACACCGGCTCAAAGGGTGATGAGATAAAGCAGGTAGCACAGGACAAACACCAGTACAATAAAACACACCACATAACTGCATAGACTCTCCGCCTCCAAATCTCTCAGCACCTGTCCTAACTTTTTATTCAGTGTACCGACCTGTTGACTGTTGCGGTCCACATGGACCTCCACCTGATCCAGCAGCACACTCTGGTGGTCCAGCTCTTGGTGAATAAAGAGGGCGTTATCCTTGAGACGCCGAACCCCTTCGGCGATACGGTCCAGCGACGCCTCAATGAGGCCGTCATTCTGCTCCACGGAGAGGAAGAATTGTTGAAAGGAGGCGTCCTCCCTGGCCGACATCACCTCCCTCGGCTCCCTCTCTGCCGCCTCCAAGGACGACAGCAAACCCGTCCGCTCCTCTGTTTCCTCGCGGGAGGTAAAGAGGGAAGGGCCGTCGCTGCTAACTACGGCGATCCCAAAGGCACTCTTATACCAATTCTTGGCGCTATCAATGTGTTGGTTCAGTTCCGTGTATTCTTCTTTTAGGGTGTGGGCGGCCCTTTCCCTCTCCTCAGCGGGCCGACGGGGGTCACCCTCTAGGAGGGCGTGGAGCTCCTTGGGGTAGAGCACTTCCATCTCCCGCTGCTTCGACTGGAGAAAACTAAAACTCTTTCGGCAGCTTTGCTTCAACACCGTCATTTCCTTCGTGTAGAGTGTCTCGCCGTGGAAGCGATCCACTTTGTCGCCCGAGGGCTCTCGCTCCGCCGCCCTGCGCTGCCTCTCCAACTCCGTGAGTTCGTTTAAACTCTTTCGCAGTTCACTAATCTGTAGGAGGATGTGGTACTCGAGCTGACGGTAGGGGGAGAGGCGCTTGATCTTCTCTAGCTTTTCCTGCTGCATCGCCTCTACTCGCCTCCTCTCGGCATCTTGCTTTTCTCTCTCCTCTGCGTCTTGGGCAGCGTAGGGGGACGTTTTGGCCTGGATTTCTTCTAGGATTCGCAGCTGCCGTTTCATGGTGTTCTAAAATAGAAGGGGCAAATATAATTGCTTAGAATGTCTAACTTTCTAATTATTGATTCAGACACAGCACTTTTGACAGTTTAAAATAAAAACAAAGAAGAAAAAAATGAGAAGAAACGGGAAGAAAAAATAACAGGGGGCAGTGGTAATCAACGAAGAAACGAAACTCCCATTAAGACAGGGTAAAGGGAAGAACAAGGGGATAAATGAAACATAAGGGAAGGTCTCTTTTATATTGCGTGTTATTAGATTTTGTCCATCAGTACAAAAATAATACGACGTACGAAGCGACTCTCTGCGTTCCAGGTGTTTCTCATCCAGGCTCGCAGCAATGGTTTCTCCTCCTCCTCGGAGCGGTGAAGGGGTTTACCCCGTCGCAGGCCATAATCGGTCTCCTCATTCTCATCCACGTAGAGCCCAGAGAGGGTGATCATCTGCTCGTTCATCGTGTTAATCAGAAAGAGACTGGAGAGCTTCAAGTCGCACAGCAGCGCCGTCGATCCCGCGCAGCCTCGAATGTGATTCTTGAGTTTGCCCTCAGCAAAAGGGAGAACGTTACCGCACTTGCAACACAGAGCGGGGGAGTTGGTGGTCACTTTTTGTTCATTCAGCGATGACAGGAGGGAGAGGTAGGCCTTTGGCAGGTGGAGAACGTCACCAAGAAGGTGATCTACCCACACCGCAGGACCGGGGTAGTGCGAGGGGAAGGTAGGGGGGTCCAGGGGAAGAGGGGCTGGGGATACCTCGGCAAGTAGTTTACTGATATCGCCCTCTGCGGACGGCTGAGGGAGAAGATACTCTAGCATGTGCGTCAGCGCTGCCCGCATCGCGGCGGTGGACTGCAGGACACCGGGGTCCATTGGCACCACGTGTACCTCCTCACCACCCGACTTCATCGAGACCAGTTTCTCCGCCGGTTCATCGCTTAACAGTAATTTGAGAACCGTTAGAACAGCCGTGATCTGCCACACCTGGAAAATGGAATCAGGAATGGCCCCCTCTTCCGCGGAGGCCAGAAATTGAATAATTTCCTCTTTGATGGGTTGCCCCCCAACGCAGTGGGAGGTGTAGTTTGCGAAATTCACGCTAGCCGTAGAGGGTGAGAGAAGACACTCCAACAGCAGGAGGGGAAGACTCTCTCCGGTGCGGGTGTAATTACCCACTAGGTGAGCCTTCTCCTCTTCGAGCTTATCAGGCTGAAGCGACACAAAAATGGAGAACTGGGCCAAGAGGTCGCGGTAGTGGATAGGGGTTCCCGTCTTTACCTGTTCCATCATCAACAGGACGTGGAAGATCACACTGCGGAGGGTTTCAGAGAGAATCCAAGCATCGACGTGATGCTTCTGCAAGTCATCCTCCTGCTCCTCCGTGACGAGAGGGGCGGCATCCGTGAGAAGGCTCACCCCCACACTAGCGTTGGCGATGGTCGTGTGAAGCCCCAAAGCCACATCCTTCCCTTCTTTTCCCTGCAGTGTACTGCCCCGTACATCCTCCAGCACCGTCTTACCGGTGGCGCCGCTTCCCTCCCCGCTCAACTGGGGCAAGGGGCTCAGTGTATTGCTGGTCATCTTGCAGATAGGACAGGCCACCTCCGTCACTCCATGTCGCCTGGTGGTGGAAATGCGCTTTACATTGGCGTAGATTAGTTTATTCACACACGACTTGTGGGCGACGTGGCCGCAGGTGTAGACGTGGGCATGGGTGATCCTTTCATCCGGGACCATCCCCGGTAACAGCTGGTTGAGGACCCCGGAGGTGGAGATGTTGGCGAGCAGGTGCGGAGACTCCTTAGTGGACACTCGGCAGATACAGCACTCCTGTGTGGAGGACTCTAGTAGTAGGTGGGCCTGGAGGGAGCCGGTCAGCTGGGCGGTGCTGCCCTCTTCTTTGGTCTCCTCCGTGTTTTCCTCTACCGACTTTTGCACCCGCAGTCGCATCCGTGCCATGATGGCTTGTTGCTTCTCTTTTCGCCGTCTCGCCTGATCCTTTGCCGCTGCCGCCTCATTGAGTTCCTCTTCCGTTTGCTCCGCGGTGAAGGTGGCAACGCCACAAGTCACCAAAATGTACTCAATCATGGTGAGGAAGCTGTACTGGTCGGCAGTGCGTTCCACTTTAAAGTAACTGCGCAGTTCATGCAGGACGGCGGCCATCGTGTCGACTTCAGAAGGGTTCTGGTCCCAAGTAGGAAGATGTTTGGCAAAGGGCACTTTCATAGACAACTTTTGCTGCACCAAGCCTCCCGCCAACTCAGGGAAGAGGGTATAATTCTGCACGGTATCTGGGGTGTAACTATGCTCTAGCACGCCCTTCTCCCGTAAGTATTCCTCCACCACCGTCCACTGCACCTCTCCCTGACCGGCAAGCTCGGCAGAGAGCAGTGCGGCATCCTTCACCGAAAGATACACCGCGGTCACGGCGTGTAGAAGAGAGGAGGGAGTGAAACCCTTTTTGATCGTACTGAACTGTTCGGCCATTACAAAAAAGGCGGGAAGAAGGAGACCGTCGGTGTGGAGCAACGCCCTGGTGTACGGCACGAGCTCCCGATAAAACCGATTCTCATGAAAGTGGGTAGGAGGCAGCGCTCGTTTGACATTAGAGCCGTCCTCACCCTTTGCCACCGCCTCCCCCACCGCCACGGAGCCGTACGCGGTCAGGGTGCGGGAAAGGGCCTCATCGCGGTGCTGCAGAGAATATAGATTTACATACTGCACCCAACACTCGACGTTTTTCAGTCGGTGTTCACGACCCGACGTTCCCTTGGAAGTCACCGTCACATCCCTCAACGCTTGTTTGAGTTTGTCATCCTTGTCCTTTGCCGATGCACTACCGCTGTCCTCCTCATCCCCATACGCCTCCAACACCTCCGTTACCTCGGACACCGTCGCCCTTCCCGCAATACTGAGAAAATTAGCCACATCCCAGCGGGCGCACTCTAGTGAGAAATCTCCCCCTGGGCACGCGGTGGGGGTGGTGATTAACGTCAGCATAAACCGGAGGTAGGGTGTGATGCCCTTCGAGGTGGTTTCCTCTAATTTTGGCTGCTTCTCCTTTCCCCTCAGTTTCTTCTTTTTTTCATTGTCATCGTCCTCTCGTTTAAAATAAGAGAAGCGCTGTAGCACTCGTATCGAAAAGTCCTGAGGGGGGATGGCCATGGTCAGAAGCTGCAGAAGGAAGTAGTCGTTTTCGAGTCCGTACTTTGTCTTTCTCGTCGTGTAGTGGAGGCACATGGAATTCATCAAGGTCTGATCCTCCAGCGTCCGCCACAGCCCTTGAAGCACCTGGGTGAACACCACAGTGGGCATCACCAAGGCATCCAGCAAGTAGTCCGTGAGAGGGAGAGAGGAAGCGTTGAGGAAGAGAGAAAGGGCACGACGTAGAGGACGGGACTCTCCGTCCGCCACCACCTCCCCAAGACCGCTCGTTTCGGCCTCGTACAGTCGACCCCCCGTACGTCCGGCACCAAGAGCCACAATCACAATCTTAAAAAGAAGAGCTGCAAATCGCGCCACATGTTGATAACTAATCACACTATGACTGCAGGGGGAGAAGGTGTTGTACTCGTACACATCACCGCCCTCAGGGGAGTATTCCCCACTGACCTTCCGACGGAGCACTATAGATTTGTTCTTGTGACGTAGAACGTTGTTTTGGAACTCCTGAAGCGGTGCCATGGCGTTTGCCGTCTCAGCGAGCAATTCCCCCAACAGAGAGAAGGCCTCGACGTTTACCCCGGAGGAGGGGAGCAGTAATGCCGTCTCTCCCTCCTTTAGACTGGTCAGAGAGGAGAAGAGGGGGAAGTCGTCTTTCATCTCACCGGTGATGGGAGGGGTGAAAGAACGGACGGCCTCGAGCGGGGGAAGGAGGGAAGGGGGCAGGTGGAGAGCCTCCATCACGGCGCCGAGGTCGCACGGGGTGGGGGTGACACGACGCAGCACTTGCAACAACACCCGCTGAACCGCCCACAGTATCTTGGCGAGATAAAACGAGAGAAAAGAGGGCAGCGGCACGAAGCGTTCATTCTCCAAGGTCACCCCGACCACGTCAGAGCTGGCGGTGAGGACTTGTAAAAAAGCAAAGAGACCCCGAAGGGCGGTACGGGACACCAGGAGAGAAAAGGGCACATCTGCGCACACCAGAGTGACGGTGTGGCCGAGGTCGGTGAAAGGGTGGACGACACCTTTTTTGTAATCCACACGGATTTGGAAAGGGAAGGGGGAGGCGTTGTGGTTCGTTTCACTGGTCTCTCCGTCCTTGTTCCCGCGACGAATGTTGCAGAGCAGAGCATACACATCCAGAACAAGACTGTGGGTGAGGGTGTCTGTTCCCTCTGGGGGAGTGGCGCTGAGGGTACGAACGACCTCGGGGTTGGTGAGGACTTGTACAGACTGGTCATTCAGATAGGGAAAGCGGGCGAGAAGTGTACCGTATCGGCAGAAGGCGGCGGCAAAGTTGACGCGAAAGGCACTGTCCGAAAGACCAAATTGAAAACAGCGACTAATCACAGTGAGTAACGCATCGTCTACTTTAAGGCAGGTGAGGAACACGATGCACTTCTCCAATGGGGAGTCCGAGACCGTGGCGTTGGCGCAGCCAGTGAAGGTCCAGGCGCGGGTGATGAGCCGTTTAGCCGCTTCACTCCACTCCGTACACTCCGCGATACACTCCAGAAAAGGTATCATTTGTTTTTCCAATTTTTCTCTCTTTTGTTTGGTTTCTCCATCATCTCTGTCGCTTTCCTCCTCCGCCGTCGTTTCCTCCTCGCTGCTGCTGCTGTCGTCCTCTTCCGCCTCTTCTATCGATATTTGCTGTCCCTTTCGTCGTCGCAAGCCACTCCCCGTCAGTCGCGCAATGCACGCGGCGACAAAAGTGTTGAGCAACACCTCCACATACCAGTGCGTCTCCAGGTCCAACCCCTCTAGTGGGTCCCCCTCCCCACCCCCTTTGTGTCGATCACAGAAGGCCAAGGGGTTGTAGGCGCTGGCATCGCCACAGTCGCACATACCGCCACCGTTACTGACGTGAGTACTGTAGGAGTGGCCATTCTTTAAACAATAACTGTTGCCGCCGTTCTGAAAGCACTCCAAGCACAACACACACGTTCCATCGGCGGAGCACTCCTGGCACCGCATGACGAGCTCGTTGGGCTGAAAGACATGCCCGCAGACCGTTTGTTTTGCATTTTCAGTCAGAAAAGAGTGGACAGAGAAGTCCCCTTTGGTGTTGCCAAAGAGAAACATGCGTAGCCAAATCAACACTTTGTGAAGTACTTCCGTATTACACTGATTAGCTTTTATAAATTCATACAAAATGTTTGGGTCATTGGCCCGCAGGGACTGTAAATACGGGAAAGGATACGTGTCCTTCAACAACAGAGAGAGATCCATCGGTGGGAACTGTGTTAGTGTGTGATTTAAAGGTATATAAATACTAGAGTAACTATATGATGCGTTACACGCTAAAAGGATACAACTAAAGTAATGGTGAAAAGGGAGAGAAAGAGAAAAGGAGAGATAGAGTCAAGTAGAAATACTGTAGCAGTACAACATCTTTTAAGGGGAAAAATAGAAGTACAAAAAAACTAATAATAATAATAACTATTATAAAGGTAGATCTGTGTCAAAAGAACAAAGGTTAAACGGTTATTCTTTCATTAAAAGGTTTATGCTGTTGACGGTTTCTCGCCGTTCCGTTCGGCGGTTTCAAAGCTACTGTGGTGCTCCAGCAACGTCAGGAGTTGAAAGCAGACCAAATCGGCCTTCTGGGAGGAAGAGGACTTTGACGGATGGGAATCGACAGCGTGACGACCTTCATTAAAGTACAAATGGAGCTTCTCCACTTTAGGCTGCAGTGACCTCCATTCTTTTTCTATGGGTTGCTCCGACGCCGCCGGGGAACACTCCGCGGCGCACAAGGATCGTATCTTTTGCTCATAGTCCACAAAATAATTCTCCCCCCACTGAAACTTTCGCTCCACTTTACCCGCTCCATTTTGCTCCTTCTTTTCCACTCCCTGAACGAGCCGCATGACCACCTCCGACTTAATCTTTTTCACTGCGGAAAGAGAGATGAGACTGTGGGGATACCGGAACGGGTGTTTGTCTTCGATGGATACCACACCTGAGGGGCCTTCCGTCCACTCCTCCTCCTCCTCTCTGCCCTCCTCTTCCTCGGTGGTGGGAGGGGAGGGAGTGCCTGTGGGGAGTAGGTTGGGGAAACGAAGGTAAAACAGCAAGATGGCAACCTCTTCCGACGAGAACCGCTCCAAGTCTGCCGCCATAATAATTGGCACTTTAGTCAGCAACTGCACAATTTGCTGAATTTCGGTCTTGTGGGTCTTCTCCCCCACGCCCCGATAATAGTGCAGCGCGGGGATGAGGTGCAACGTGCACTCTGTAATTTCTGCACTGTCCAGCTGCGACAGGAGATCCAACAACACATTAAAAAGAGTATCGAGATATGGACCATTTCTTGAGTGCGGTGAGGAGTGGTTCTGACGAAGTAGTAGGACCAATAGTTGTGTTATTTCACCAGCCGACAGCGTCGATATCAGACCACTACGCCACGTCGTCAAGGACACATTCGCAGCAGGGGAACCAGTCGTCTCTTCCGTAGAGGGAAATAGCACCTCCAATACCTTTTCCTGCAATAAACGGTTTTCCTTTTGGCGAACCCTTTCGGTGAATCTCTCCAAAGAAAGATCGTCCCCCGTCTCTTCCGTTCCATTTGGTGGGTTTCCTTGAAACTGCGTAGAGGGTTGCCCCCCGTCGACCACCGACGCGCATTCCCCACAGTAAAAAGGGTCTGGTCCCCTGGACTTCCGGAATTCAAAAAAGTAGGACAGCCGCTTGAGTTTGATCCGCCGTGGGGAGCGGCCATCAGGAGAGGAAAGGGGCTGGTTCTCCTGTTTCACCTTGTCGAGAATAGCAAGTATCATCTTGACGCTGTGAGTGATTGGCAAATCATCTCCCTTGGTTACCGATTCCCCTTGTGGTTGCTCTTGTAAAAGGTTGTAGTACTCGTACAGTGTGGTGAAAACATCTTGGGGCTGAAAGGTCTCCAACAGTGTAAGGTAGTCGGTAACAATAGAGCAGTCCAACGTCACAACACCTTCTTTCTTTCCACTTGAACTGACTTCCATAGCATCCTTCTCCGCTTCATCAAAAATAGTTTTCATCGAAGCAGCAATGGGAGAAGACTTGGAGAAGAAAAAGGCCGCATTCTCTCCCTCCTTCCCACTCAGCCGTCTCGCCACCTCCTCCGCGGGGAGGGTCAGGAGGCCTCGGAGACGCTCGGCAACCCCCTCCCGGCGCCTCACCACCTTTTCTTCTTCACCAAGTACGTCAAACAGCGAGGATGAAGGGGAAGCAAGTGCCGTAAAAGTACTGTGACACACACGGAACCAATCTTGAAGGCACGCCGCGTAGAGGGGAGAGTTATCCGCCAACAGCCGCACCTTCACCACAGCTGGGGAGCCATTCTCACTATTCTCTGACACGGTGATGGTATTTTGATTGTACCCCCGGTACCCCAAAGGTGCTACAGACGGTTGAAGATACTGTTCCACACTCTCCACCCATGGATAGTAACGCAAGGCCTGGCACCGTTCCCGTGTGTAAAATTGCTGAATATACGCCAGTTCCACCGCCATTCGCGACTCTGGGTGAAGGGAAACATAGACCTGAAACGCACAACAAAAAAGGTTGAGCAATCGCAGCCCACCAAGAGTAAAACGTTGCAAAAACTCAATCTCTCTATCGCAGAGCAAGAGATGGAAAAGGTGTTTTTCAGAGAAGTATAGGCCACGCAAGTAACCCGTTCTTGTTTGCAAAGATGCATTCCCGGCCGTAGTACAAAAAGGCTCTAGCACTTTGTGGCGAAAGGGAGAAGACGGTCCGAGGTTCGCCGCCGTCGGAAACGCGTAAGCGGTGAAAAGTATAAATTTCTGTTGGGTCGTCAAGCCAGGGGCACGCGTCTCCACGGAGGTGGGAGGGAGAGAGAGAGTGGTGTGTTTGAAATAGACCTCCTCTCGAGAGTAAAAGTCAAACCAATTTTCCTCCTTTGACGGGAAAACTACTTCACGATTTCGCCTCTCCAGCGCCGGCCAGTCAACGAGGGGGGTGGAAGGAGGAGGAAAGAACACCTCCTCCACTAAGGAATGGAGAAAGCTGTTTATGCTCAGAGATCTGAAAACAGGGTAGGCGAGGCGGTGAAGAGAGTTATACAAAAACAGAAGGAGTAAGTTCCGTTGAGCATCCGTAAGCCTCATCAACGGCCCTACATCATCACTGACAGATCCGTCAGTAACCGCAGACTTCCTCTCGTTGTCTCTGGTAGGAGTAGAATGCGATTGTCGGGCGCTACTAATGCAGTTTTTAAAGTAGTTTTTAGTTTTTTCACTAGAGTTGATAAGCAAGTCCAACGACGCTTCGGTCTCCTTACTCTCAGCGCTTTGCTGAATACTCATGACGCTCAATTCGACCGCCTGACGGAAATCCCTGGATCGCGCACTTGCCTCTTCCGTTGGGGTAGGATGGGGTGCTACAGTCGGGGAAGGGTGAGAGGAGGCCCGAACGGGAGCAGTAACGACACGGTGAGAGCGGAGTAACTCATTTATAAGCTCTAGTACTACGGTTGAGGCCGTTTCCTTTCTGTCTCCCCCCTCCGCGTCTCTTGTTATACCGTCCCTCTCCTCTTCTTTACAGATCCGTTGCTCCACTTGGGAGAGGGTGTGTTGTGTGCTGGAGAGAGAGGAGACGACAAGCATAACCAGATCCACCGCTCCGTCAAGTTGCCCCCAAGTCTCTTCTTCAGAGAGGAAGGGGGTAAACCAAAGATTGAACGGTGGCTTAACGCTTGTACGTCTTCTGTTGCCCATCCCGTCGAATCGAAGTTTTCGTAAAAACGGGTCCAGCAGGCGGACGATTCCCCAATAGAACGTTTCATAGAACTCCAGCACCGTCCCGACCTCCTGACGGCGACGTTGGTGTGGTAGATTTATTGACAGGGAGACGTCTAACTTCTTTTCCCATTTTTTTGTCAACTCTATAAAATAGTAAAAGTTCAACAAACTGTTGGCTGCGGTGATGCGGTTCGTGGCACTGCGTTTCGTCTGGTCTGCCAATAAGCTTTGGTGGACGAAGGAAGGCAACAATACTTTCATCCGCTCCAAAATCAAGTGTATTAGATCCATATTTTTACTGTTATTATCGATTCCCGATTTCATTTCCATCGTGTCCTTCTCTAATAGCAACGAAATGACATAATAAACATCACCTTCCAAAACTTGGTACTCCCGTTCCAGAAAGTTTCGAGACGACTGCGGAGAGGTGGCGCCGGCAGAGGGAAAAGACAGCCACAACCACAAGTTAGACTCGATCCACTCCGTTAGAGATGTTGTGCACCACTCCGCTTCCATCGAACAAAGCGGCTTCTTCGCGAGTAACTTATAAGCGTGCGTGGTGGTGCTTTGTTCCCGAAAAAACTGTTTTAGAAAGAGAATAAAGTGCAGCGTGCCACGGAACTCTGTGAAGGAGGAGCAGACGGGCCACACGACTCGATGGGGCTCTCTCTGTGAAAAGAGAAAAAAGGAGATGATATCCAAATAATTCTCCAAAATCACGATATCAACACGAGTATTGACATTCCTATCAAAATTACTCCTTAGCATTTCACGTCGGTCAAGAAACTGTAGCAAAGAGGCAAAGTGGCGATAAGGGAAGGCGGTGAGGTCGACGTGCCCGTCCGCCCCAGAACGCACCAATACACGAGAAAACTGGGAGAGCAGGTAACTCGCTACACTCTCTCTTCTCCACTTCTCCTCTGACGAGTCCCTACGACCGCTAGCAAAGAGGCGCCCCTCTAACGGTAGGCCCTCCACAGTCTTGAGGATCTCGGTCAAGCGATCGGACGACGAGCCGGTGGAACGAGTAGTGCTTTCATGCAGCAAACAATAAAACTCCGTCCAACTTTCAAACCTCATGAGGGCACGTCCACTGGTGTCCTCTTCAAGGGTGGGTGCGGTGGGGGAGGGTGGGACTAGCTGTTGGAGAGAGGCAATCGCGGCCTGCAGTTGGGAGAGTGACACAGGGGTGCTTTTAGTGGAAGAGATCGTAGGGGACATTACATACCACAGACCCTCGCACCGTAGAAGGGTGTAGAGAAGGGTGTCACGGTGGGTCTGAGAGAAAGGGGTGTCTTTAGCTACTTGCAAACGCTCCCAGAGATGAAGCGAGAGAGAGATACACTGCACTAAAAGGCTCTGCACCGTGGGGCCATTCGTTGAAGGGGTAATGACGCAAGAGGGGAACCGGAGAAGGAGAAGCCCGATCCAGTCCACTGTGCCACTGACCCCCTCTAGTACTTCTTCCTCTTGACGTACTGTAGGCGCCACGGTGCTGTCAGTGGGAGAAGGGTCCAGAAAAAGGATCTGACGGCCGTGTTCTAATAGTCGCTCCGACTCGTACACAATCTTTCCCACAAAATCAGCCGAAAGAAAAGGGGGGGTCTGGTCCAACCGCAGAGGCATCTGCCGGAGGTAATAAAGGACGGCAAGGGGATACCCCTTTACGAGAGAGGCATCTCCGTGGACCGCATCCTCATAGACATTAAAAAAAGCGAAGGGCGAGAGGAAGTAATCCGAGACGGTTGTCTCTGCACCGGAGGACCGGCACAGAAAGCGATTTCTTCGACTCCATGGCGCGGGTTCTGAGGACAGCGGGTGAAGGAGGAGGTGGGCGTCCAGTTCTATGGTGTGACGCAGAAAACGCATCATCTCGCTGGTTGGAGGGAAAATTACGGACCTACCGTCAGGAGTTCTCACAGCTTTCAACGCTGTGTGGTGAGGTGCGGTCCTCAATAAACCATTTACAACTCTTTTATGATGTCGATTGCGGATACGAAGTTGGAAAATATGGAGTACCTCAAGTATATTGTTCATTAAATTCTTCAGCAATGAGGTCCAGGCCTGGTCGTAACCCTTTTTCCCCGGCATCGTTTTCTCCATTCTCAGGTATCGAAGAAGCGCGACAAGGAAGGAAAAGATATCCGAATGAGTAGCTAGAAGAATTTTCTGATTCATTTGGGCCACAATACTAAACATGACATCAGACAGGGAGAGGGAGGCGGAGGAATGGGGTATCGCGATACGGGGATCCCCACTGCCCCACCGCCGTAGTCGGCGCAGCGTCGCCCTCTGGAGTCTCTCCGCCCCCGACTGTCTCCCCTCCTCCGTCTCTCGTTCCTTTCCCCCAATGAGACGGGTGAGAAGATTGAACAAGTTACTGAGCTCGTACGTCTTCAACGGTTGCTTGGCGGGGAGCAGGAGGCAAAGCACCCTCACGAGTTCTTCCGCAGCGACGCCGAGGGCCTCTGTCTCCTCTGCTGAGGGTTCGGTATCGGGATCAAAGAGAAGGGGGAGACGGGTACTCATGAGACAGTGCATGGGAGGAAAGACGGCGAAAATTTGAAATTTGGGAATAAATTGGAACCCAGTGGACGAATTTGGCGGCCGCGTCCTTTCTTCTTTTTTCGGAAAGGAGCACTGAATTAGAATTTCCCTTTCAAACTGAGAAAATAAAATAAAACACCGCAGAAAGAGGCCCATATCAATCCGATTCCCTTTTTTAAGGGGTGAGAAATTTGCAAGTCGATTCATGAGGGCCCCAATGCGCCTCACATTCTCCCTTCGACGCTGGAAATAAACCATATCTTTTGGGTCATCCCGTTTAGACGCAAATTCAAGTTCCTCTATCGCGGAGGGATCTAAACTGTAGACGCCCTCCTCAAAAAATCTAAAACTCTGTAGCGGTCCAGCTGTTTGGGACGGGTGCAGCTGAAGCGAAAATTTACTGACGGTTGAACAGAATAGTGAAAAAAACTGGACAAAGGTGGCCTTGTTGTGATTCATAGAAAAGAGCGTTCCCTCTTCCCCCTCCGCCGACCGGAGCGAGAAGTGGGCCAGGGTGTAGAAGGATTGAATGACCTCCTTTATCAGCACTTTGGTAAGGTATATTTCGCACAGCAATTGACGAGGACTATGAGTCAAAAAAAAATTGCCGCTGTGGGTGGCGGTGTGGTCACTTGTTTCGGTTGTGCCCGCCGTGTGGGCCACCCTTACCGCCGTCCCCCTTGGCGCGGTGTAGGCCAGTAAAGTTTGCGTCTGCCGGCACAGTGAGGCGAAGGACTCGAAACGCTCCATCACCCCTTGTGCGTCGGGTGGAAGGGGAGTAGCCTCCACACCAGGCGCCAACAAAAGAGGGTGCACTTCATACTCCACGAGGCGTAAGAAAAAGGAGAAAAACGGTCCAACAGTTCGCTGCAGTTTGACGGTGAACACCATATCCACCACCACCCTCGCCAGCTCTATGGAGCACGCCGGTACCCCCTCCTCCCCTTTCTTCCCCTCCCAGTAGGGAAAACGAGAGAGTAGATAGTGCTGGAGGGTGCGGACCACTACCTTTTTTTGATTGGCGACACGGTTTTCGGTACTGTTGGCAGAGCCCTGATACGAATCATCCTCCTTCCCCTCGCCGTCTTGGCGCGTCGCGTGGGGACTGTCAAAGGTTTGGTAGTGAAATTTCATTATCTTGAGGTAATTCATAATATCCCGTTCGTTGTCTTTTGGAAAAGGAGGAAAGCGGTCCTGACGGGCGGGGTGGGTCGGCGGAGTGGCCCTCTTCTCCTTCACCGGCGGGGCCTTGTTCTCTCGTGGTCGGACGGGAGGGGGGGGAGGACGCGGGGTCCCCCCTCGAAGGGTGACCTTCTGCACCGGTCGCCTGTGATGAGGGGGTTTGTCGCTGCGGGTAGGGCTGGCGGGGGAACGCGGAGGGGAGTCTCGCTCCAGTGGGGCCGCACGGCGCACGTTGAAGCGACCTCTCTTCTCCTCCACAAAAGAGGTTGGCTTTACAGCGGTGACGGTCGGTGCGGGATTGGTTTCACTGGGATCGCTTTTCTTTCTCTTTTCGAATCGATTTATCTTTTCCACGTAGCGGCTAACCGTTGTACTGTTTACCGGGACAGAATCGGGAGGAGTCGTAGACACCCCTTCTCTACTTCTCTTTTCAAATCGACCCACCTTCTTTTTCTGAACTTTATTCTCACCAACGTTATGGTTATGGGGATGATGATCTGGGGCACTTTCGGTCTGAGGGGGGCTTGAATTATCCCCATCTGTCGGTGGCGTTGGTTGAACCTTTTCTCTTTTCACAAATCGACTCTTTTTCTTCTGATGACTCTCGTGTGTAGTGTTGTCCCCCGAATCAAGGCAGTGTCTAGAGCGGGTAAAATAAAAGCAAAGTGACGCACCACCGACTCCACCACACGGAATGGGAAGAGTACCACCAGGGGGGTGGTGAATGTGAAGAGGACTGTAACGATCGCATCGGATTCTTTTCGAAGAGTGAAAGAATCGTCTCATGTTTGTGGGGGGAGAACGAAAAATGCAATTATGATTAAATCAATAAGAGTGTATGTAAGTGTTCAGCGACAACACCGACTCTTCACTTGTTTCTGTTTCTAAAAAAAATAGAAAAGGGATTCAAACGAAAGGGAAAGGATCTTTGGGAGTCATTGGGGGGAAATACTTATGAAGTCAAGGGGAAAAGAAAAACAAAAACAAAATACACCATTTAAAATATTATTCTTTTGGTACAATTTGTAACATTGAAAAAATAATTTACATTTCGTTTTTTACTTTCTGCGTAAGCAAAAATATAAAAAAGAGAGATTGCTAGTATAGCGTCCATGTCTTACGGTCTGAATTACTTTTTTTTTTTTTTATCAGTATCCTTTTTTAAGAAATAATCTCAATCGTCAACTTTAGTTCCGTTTTATAACAATGGTCTCCCTTCAGCGGCAGCCACAAATGAGTTTTGTTGTTGCCGTTACTATTACTTCCTTTACTCTGATTACTCTGGACATGGAAGCCTCCCTCCGCCAGTTTATTGTTGGATTTTTTCCCACCTTCCGTTTCCTCCCCACCATTATTATTGTTACGGTTGAGATTAATGGGCACAATACTCTCCCCAACTTGTTTTTGAAATAGATAAAAATAAATAATAGAGTTGTTATCATAAAGATGAATCGTAAACGTCTGGTTGTAGAGCGAGACATTTTTACTCCCACTGTTATTACTGCTACTACTGCTGCTATTATTATTGGCGTGATTGTTATTGGTGATACCGACGGGGGTGGAGGTGATGAGCAAACTTTCCGCCTTTACCTGAACATAATACTCTAGCAGGTTCGCGCTGCTGTTGGTGCTATTGCTGGCATTGCCGGAGGAGACGGAAGACGGTTCGGGGAGTAAAAAGGGAACGTTCCGCACCCCATGAAGGGTCAGTCGCAGGGTGACTTCATTCGAGACGGTCTTGTGAGGGATCGTCTTATCCACCGCACGGAATATACTTTCATAGTCGTAAAAGGTACTTTGGTACTGCTCTAACAACTGGGAGAGGAGGGCGCGGAAGGCGAAGGGGGTGTAGTAAAAGAGTAAACTAATCTGTTGAAGGGCGTGCTGAACGGCGAAATCGGAGAGCAGTGGGGTCCCCCCGTTGTTACTGCTGGCTTTATTGTTATTATTCTTGTTCTGGTTCTCATTCATATTATCGGGGTCAAAGTGCAGTTCCAACAATCCACGGAATTCCCTCTGTAGTTCCTCCACCGAGGGGGGAGAGGTGGCGCCGCTGGTGGAGGTGGAGCCGTAGTAACGGGTGATGATGGCTCTCGCGTCGAGTATGGTGCTCTCCACCGCCGCGTAGGCCGGCGACAGCCCTGCCGTCTCCTCCTGACTGCCATTGCTGCGGCTGGGAGAGGGAGGGGCGCGGGGATGGCGGGGGGACTCGATAAGGTGAAAATTTCGCTTCTGTAACAGTAAACACAAGTCCAAATATTTAACTTGGCGGTGTATTTCTTCAACAAGTCCATCTCATTCAGTTCATCAAAGATAACATTCCGCTTCTCCGCCAAAATGACATCGGTGGTGGTGTAAGGGGGTAGCGTCGCCACCGTCTTCCCTGTTCCTCCTATTTTAGTGGTATTCGCCTTCTCCTCGGCGGTGGGAGAGCCCTCCAGTGGGAGCGGAAGGGGTGGACAGGAACGGCTGCGGACGGGGTACTGGGATTCCCACTGGAAGGGGTCCGAGAGACCGCCCTTCCCACCTTTCTCCTTCCCCTGCGCCGCCAAGCTCTCCTCCAGCAGCTGCCGCCGCTTGGGCCGGAGTTCATGAAGCAGTTGCACCGTACGGGAAAGCTCCTTTGCGCTAAAGTGGTGGGTCATGAGTTCACTGCGCTCATTGTCGTAGATTTCCTTCTGGACCAGTCGACTGCTCTTCTCGCTGACCCCAATGATGGCGGGGAGGGGGGCCACGCGGACGGTGGACTGCGAGGGTGGGGGGGAGGGACGGGACTTGGTGGTGGCGCCTTTGCCTTTCTTGTTGACGGTCAGTTTGGGAGCGGTACGACCGACAGTAAGAAGAGAGGCGTCATCGGTGGAGAGGGAGCGACGTCGGGTGCGGCCTTCGCCATTATGGCCGCCGCTAGGGGGAGCGAGTGACTTGCCGTTGGCCAGCAGCAACAGTCGCGACAGGAGCGCATTCTCATTGTTAACAATGAAGTGATAATACTCCTCGCTCTGCTGTGCGGCGGCCTCGCTAAAGTCCATCACCAGTAACTGCGCTTCATCCTTGGGGGAGCGCGGAATGGCGGGGGAGGCGCCTTCTGCCTTCACCAGAGTCCCAGGGGACTCTCCCTCCTGTACCTCCCGCAGCGCCGCCTTGGCCATCGCACTGTTACTCGCATTGAACTGTGCGGTCCCCATCGACGGGCTGCGGGGGGCGGAGAGGTCTAGCACAGAGACGGGGAGGGGACCGCCCTCCTCCCTCTCCCGCTCCTCCTGGGAGGGGTAGTAGGCCGCCTCGGTGCCCCACTCTAGCTGCTCAATGAAGGTCTCAAAGCTCTTTCCGTCCTTTTCAACGGGACTGGAGGTGGGCAATGGGGTTTCACCGTCGAAGGCAAAGTCATCACTAGTTTTGACGAATCGCGCGCGGTAGTCGTCGGTGTTATTATTATTATTACTATTATTATTACCGCCTTTGGGTTTGCGAGTGACGCGCTTGGAGGTCAAATTCTTTTCGCTTTCGTTAATATAATGATAAATTTGCTTTCGTATAGAGTCCTTGTTAAACGCACTCTTGATGCTGCCACCGCTGGGGTCACGGTCCTGCTGATTGACGAGCAGATGACGGGTCTTGGTCCAGCTCAGCACCGACTGTTTCTCTATATCCTGCGCCGTCCATCGGGCATAGTCGCGTTTCTCCTTTCCAGGGGGTGCGGCGTAGCGCTCGTGATAGTAGTCCTCCTCAAGGGCGAGCGGAATGTCCTGATTGTACTTTCGAATAGCATGATTGTACTGATTCATGCTGCTGCTGGCGCCGGTGGAGGGGTACAGGCCCGCCGCCCCCTCCCCCGCCCCGCCCTCGTCCTCCTCGAACAGGTTCTCCTCGTCGGCGTCTTCGGCAGCCTTCGCGCCGTCCTCACCGTCGTCCTCCTCCTCTCCACGGTGGGCGGACTGGTAGGAGACGGATTGTTTCTTCTGCACATATTTGCGCTTCATTTTTTGAGCATCGGTTTCCACCTTCTTTAGCACCCCTTCAAAGTCCTTGAGCTCCTTTTGGTGCTGTTTAATCGTATTGAGCCGTTTCTTTTCCTTTTCTACACTGCGAGTGTTGCCACCGGGTTGGGAGGCGGTGGAGTCCTGGGAGGGGACGACGCCTCGCCGCTCTAGAATCTCGGCCGCCTTCAGTGTCGCGGCGGAAGTCTTGAAGACCGGCGTCTCGTCTTTATTTCGTGGTTTGCCACTGGCGTCGTGGGCGGCCGAATTCCCTCCCAACTCCGAAAGCAAAAACTCCGCCGTCGGTAACGGCTTCAGTGTGACGCCCTCCTCCTCCTCACCGCGCGGTGCCTCCCCTCCCGCCTCCCTCCGTTGGGGCGAGACCGAGTCGGCCTTGAGACTACTTTCCTTCCGGTACAGTCGACGACTGCCGCCGGTGGTGTTATTCTGGGTGTGATGGGTGTGGGTGGGGATGACGGAGGCGTGGGGACTGCTGCTGTGGCTATTATAATAGGAGGAGCTACTTTGACCACTTTGGTTCGCCTGACGACTGGAGGGGGAGTGGAGGTACTTGCTAGAGGAGGGGGTGGCGGGGGCCTGCGTGAGGCGGCTGCGGTTGTCGGGGGTGAACTGTATCTCCTCGGGGTCCTCCACCAGTCGTGCAATGTTCTGCTGGAACTGCCACAGCGGCGGGTCGTCGGAGGTGACGCTCCCATTGGGGGAACGGGGGTTCTCAGCCATGAAGGGGGGTAGAGAGAAGAATAGGAATTGGGGTTGTTTCCTTCTTGTTCTTTTATAAAAGTAAAAGGAGAAAAGGAATGGGTTAGCAACATACGACAATAAAAAACAGTTATATCTAAGCAATTTCAGTAAAAAAAAAAAAAATCAGTTTGTATTTGCATTTCATTTTAGATAGAAAAAAAAAAAGGGGGGTCATTTAATTGGGACTCAAAAGTACAAGTGTGGATATATATAAAGCGCTCTATTTGTAAAAAAAAGGTAAGTGAATGAAAGCAAACAAAAAAAAAAAGAAATTCTAATCATAAATGTAATCTAATGGAAAGCGGATAAGTAAAATAGAAACGAAAAATGAAAAAGTCGTTACAATGGAGATTTTATAGTAGTACTTAGCAAATGAATTTATTTAATATAGCTAACGGAAATTTTGTTATATATATATTTTGTTTTACTTCTTGCGAGGGGTGAGATGAATCACTCGGTTACTACTCCCGTGTCGGTGCGACCCCCCACGGGAATTGCTACTGGTAGAGGACGCGGAGGAGGACCGCGCCGCCTTTCGTGCGTTCGCCAGCACCGTTATACTGTTGGCAGTATTGTGGTTGGTCATGGTATTCCCTCCATTCGAGCCGTAGTGATGAACATTAGTTTTGGGGGCAGAAAGAAGGGGGTTGGCTAATTTAGTATTGATATTAGTATTGTTATTAGTACTACCGCTCTTCAATTCATTGAGGTTATCCCGGGAGGACTGTCGACTGCGTATTTTATTCGCAAAGGGTGAGACGGTGGTCTGGGGTGGGGCGGTAGGCAGGGCGGAGGAGGACGGACGGACGAGGATACTGGTAGGAGAGAGGCCGCCTCCGCTGGTGTGGCGGGAGAGGGGGAAGGCGACCGCGGTGGACTCTTCCGGAGGGAAAAAGGTCAGCGCGGAGCCCGAATTACGCCGCTTCGCCGACGTCGCGGAGGGCGACCGCTTGCTCGCGCTGTCCCTGTTAGGGAGGCCGTTACTGTGAACCGTGGTGGGAAGGGTGGGAGGGGCGAAGGAGCGGTCCTCCATGAGCTGCACAGAGAGGGGGGAGGGACGGCGGGGGCGGTGGGGGGCCGTCGCGGTAGGGCCGCAGTCTGGCGTGTCCTATTGGGGGAGGGGGGCGGGCGGTCTCTGGACTGGGGTAGGGGGGATTCCTGTTCGTATGCATTGCATTCGCATGGTTATGGTTAATATTATTATTATTATTATGAACGGTATTATTAGTAGCAGTAGGAATCATGGGGTTCACAGCGGCGGCGGGAGGGAAGGGGAGGTCCGGTCCACCGGTGGGGGAAGGCGGGAGGGTGGAGGCGTCGCCGGTGACACTGAGGGAGCGTCGCTCCGAGAGTGAGGCGGAGAAACTATTCCCAATGCTACTACTGTTATTATTTATATTATTGCTATTATTATTATTATTGTAACTAGGCTGCTTCAGAGGTGGACTGGGGGAGCGGCGGGAGGGGGGTATCGCTCCTGCGGGGTGGGGAGCCGGACTCATCGTACTGGTACCCCTGTTGGTGTTGGTCGAAGGGCTTCTCTGATATTTTTTGTTGTTATTAATGTTGTTAGTATTATTATGAGAAGGTAAAGGAGAGTTCACCTCCTCGGTGGAGCGGGGCAGGGTGCGGCGGCTGAGGAGGGGGTTGGCGAGAGAGGGGTTACTGCCGTACTCACTGAACTGTGGGGAGTAGTTATGATTATTGTTATTACTGTTATTACCATTCGTAATATTTCGATTGGGGTAATACAAATTAGTCAAGGAATCGTACCTGTTGTTATTACTGGGAGGGGTAGTAGTGGCGGTGGTGCGGTCAATTTTTCCGCTCGTCCGTCGGTCCACTGCGTCCTCTACTTTGTTGTTGTTATTGTTATTAGCTGTAGTGGTAGTGGCGGCGGGCGTGGGGGTTACTTTTAGTATTTTAATATGAGAGGAGTGCCTGGACTTGTTATTAGTATTATTGTTGTTGGTAATAGTAGTGGGCACACTCCCTTCCTTCTTGCTGGCAGTCGGTAGGGACGCCGTCCTCTCATATTTGGCCTGACGGTCCTCCACTTTATTAAGAATGGGATTAGTATTAGTATTAGTATTATCCACCACTCGCTCTCCCATGGCGGGGACCTCTTTAGGGGTGACAGGTGGAGGGGGTGGGGGGAGAGGGAGGGCGGTGGGGACGGTGTCGGTGGAGGAGCCGCGGGAGGAGGGGTGGCTCTGACTGGGACTGGGGGTGGTCTTCTCTACCACAATGACAGCGCCCTCTTCCACCGCCGACAGTATGGGAGGGGAGTCCTCCTTTGCGGGTTTACTATCAGCCGTGCTAGACGGCGGGAGGGAGGCCTCGGGGGAGGGCTCGCGGAGGGTGGCGGTGCCTACTTTAGGGGCACTGCGGGTGCGGCTGGGAGAGGCCACAATCGCCCTCTGCTTCCCCTTCATTAGTTCCACCTTGACAGGTGTCACTGCCTCCTCTCTATTCTCGTTATTATTATTGTCCTCTTCATTAGCATAAATTTTGGTCTCATCGGTGTTGGGGTGGTCTTCAGGGGGCGAGGGCTCGCGACTAGAGAAGGGGAAGGCGAGATCTTGGTTCGCGAGAGTGCCCACCGGCGGAGGGAGGGCGGAGGGCACACTGTCCTTTCGCTGTGAAATATACTGTAATAACTGATGTCGCTTCTCCTTATTGTTATTGTTAGGATTCCCCTCAGGTAGATTGTAGTAATAAATGGTATTATTGCCTTCCTTATGGGCGTTGGTGGAGTGGGAGTTGGTCGTGCTGGTAGGAGAGGGCTCCTTGAAGCCGTTTCCTTGTCTATTTCGTGTCGCCGGACTCTCCTCGCTCCCCTGCCGCCCTCCCTCTGTCTCTCCTTGAACCCGCGAGGGAAACGCAAACGAATCACTATAGACATAATAATTATTCTCCTTGCACCGACGACAGCATAGGATATCCCGCCAGCTAAAAAAGTACACCTCCTTCTTTCGGCGTTCGTACTCGACCGGGTCAAAGGGGCGGTAGTGAAGGATCCAGGAGAGGAGCAATAGGAAGGCTAATAATATCAGTAGAAAGGCACTGAGAGGGAGGGCGATGTACCACCATATATTAGGGTTCACCGCGTCCTCTTCTAGAGACATGGTGTGGTGATTAATATTATTTAATTAATATTATTGCTGTTCTGTGTTAAAACAGGGATCTATAGAAAAAAGAAAAAAAGCAATAATAAATGTACAATTTTTAAAAAAGAAAAAAAGGGGAAAATCTAATACAATACGATGAGCGAAATTTAAAAAAAAAAAAAAACTAAACTGAAAAGTTATATTGAAATAATTCTTTTATTATTATTAATATTAATATTGTTCTCTGTCCAATGATTTTGTCAATTCCTCTTTTTATTATATTGTCTGATGGAATTGACTTTTATTTTTTTCTAAAACGGAAAAGAGAAAAGAACAATAAAAATAATTAATAAATGTTTCTAATAAAAATGTGAAAACAGCAGAAAGAGAGGGAAAGAAAAGGAGGAGAATAAAATAAAATAAAACACATCGATGAGAAGTTGCTATATATTCTTCAGAAAAGACAACAGAGCATTTATAAAAGTTAAAAAAAAAAATGTACATATTTTATTTTTTATGTTAAATTGTATACAGTGACAGTGAAAGAGTTTTAGCATAATGGAATATTTATATATAATATTGTTTATTATTATTATTATTATTATTATTATTATTATTTTGTAGTATTATTTAAATTTACTTATATTTTAGAATTATATAAAACCATTTCTTTGAGTGAGGCCTTTACAGTAAATGAAATAAAATTAAAAAAAAACATAGCCACAAATAATATACGTTGCTGTTGTTTTTTATATTATATATACATTTTATGTAAATCCATTTAACTTTTTTTTATTGTTTGTACATATAATAATAATGATAACGGTTATTTACAAAAATAAAAAAGACTCAAATTCATCAGAATAAATAATAATAATAATAAAAATTAAAATACATTATTCAATATTACAAAAAAAAAAAAAAAAATTCACCATAATACAATACAGTGAAAGAAAAATGGGGGAATATTAATATTTATATATTTTACTTATTTCGTATTAACAGAGAAAGAGAGTGAATTGGGGGAATGAAAATAATAATAATAAAAATTAATAATAGTTAAAAAAAAAAGAGCAATAACCAAAAACGAATAAGTAACCAAAATAAGAATGAAAAGAAAAGGTCCTTTTATTATTATT
>AUXL01000025.1:0-27413 GCA_000482185.1 Angomonas desouzai | reverse complement strand
TGGAGCCGACAATGGTCGTCTGAAGAGACCCCAAAGCCGACGCTTTCTATTGGACCCACCTGGTCATAATTGTTGGTGTAATCTACTAGGGATACAGTTAGTGAGGAATTTCAGTCCATCGAGACTTTGACGGCCTTACCCATCTTTTTCTGGTTCACTGAGGTGAGAGCAGCGGTCATAGTTGTTACTTAGTAACTTGAACTAAATAATTAAAGGAGAGAAAAACTCCCTCTGTACTTAAAAAGTAAGAAAAAAGGGGTTTTAAAATTTCATGCATTCACCTTTGTTTTTTCCTTCCGCAAGCTTTCATGAAAATCATAGTAACAATTACAACATTAAATGAATTTACACGTATTAGATGTTACAATATAATGTGAAGATATAATAAATTCCTTTACTGTCGGCGCTTTAGTTTGAGCTCCTCCGTGTACACACTATGTGCCTCGGTATAGGCATTCGTGGGGTCATGGAAATAGCTCTCGGCCGACTGCGTCGCACTGACGGTCTGAGGGTCACCGAGTTGAAGAAAGGCACTCTTCTCCCCTTCCGACTCACCACCGTACGTCGCCTCCCCTCTCCTCTGCGTCGCGGCACGATCGTAGAACAGCGTCGCCACCGCCGTGACGTGCTTGGCCGCGGTCTCCTCCGGCAATACCTCGAGGTCCCGGTGCCCGAGCAGCAGGGACTGGTGTTTCCCCCACTGTAGTCGCTGATACGTCAGGGGGTAGTCCTCGCTGTCGAGGACGAGCACCAGATCGTACACCACGCCCCCGCTGTACTCCAGCTCCCGCAGCACCCTCGTCCGCTCCCGGTGCGACTGAAGAGGGTTCGCTTCTTGTTGACGGGTGTAACCGCCGGTGCGGAGGGCGTGCTCGGCCACCGACAGGTCCAGCGGTCGGGGGATGCAGGCGCTCTTCGCCCACCGCACCTCGGGGCAGTGCTGCCGAAAAAAGGTGCCAAACTCACTCTGTAGCGCCTTCTCTACCTTGCGGTAGGCCATCAACAACAGCTTGTCCTTCTGCAGCACGCGGTCCGTCGCCTCCCTCGCCAGCACCAGCTCGATCAGCGAGGTGGGATTCAGAATGATGTCTACCTTGTCCGGGACAATACTAGCGTTGTGCAGAAGGGTGCTAACATCGGCAAAGTACCCCACCAAGAAGGGGCGGAGGAAGGGGCCAAAGGTGGGGAGGGGGGTGGCCTTGGAGAGGTGGAAGGGACGGGCCTCGGCGATGCGCTGGCGGAAGTGCTCTCGCACCTTTTGTTGCCGTTCCTGCGCCTCCCGCTGTGCCGCGGAGGGCTCTCCCGTGGGACCGGATCCCTCTCCCTTCTCCTTCATCCTGCGCTTTCTTTTGAGAGACAGACGTGACTTTTTTCGCTTCATGCGCAGACCTCTTTTCTTTTTCTTCTTTTTCATTTTCTTCTTCGCCTTCTTCTCTGATACGGTGGGATCCTCTAGTCCCTCCATATCGTCAAATAGCGCCTCAGCGGAGAGGAAATCGGCTTGCTCTGGTTCGGTGGTCTTCTCCGCCGCCGCACTCTCCGCCGTCGGCCCCCACTCACTCGCTCCCCTGTCCAGCACGCCGTCCGTGAGCAGCAGTGCCCTCTCCCTATACCGCTCCTCCTGTCCCGCCGCCCACAGCACGCCACTCGGGTCCCTCACGGTGAAGCCGAAGCGGTCGCAGAACAGCCGTAGGTATTCAATCGAGGTGAACACTGGGAGGGCGAGGTAGTTGTCAAGGGCAAAGACCTGCGGCTTGACGTCGTAGGGGTCCCACGGGCCCACCGGGGAGGCGAGGGAGAGAAGGGTGCTGTTGACCAGCCGCCGGGTGAACTCCAGCTCCGCTCTGGCGTCGCGGTTGGAGTAGAGGGCGAGGGCCACCGCCGTCTCTAATGCTTCATTCTGAGGGAGTAGAGGTATCTCTGTCGCCTCCTCCTCGGTGGCGTACTGTGGCTTGGAGGCCGCACCGTCCGCGCCCTCCCTCCGCTTTCTCTCCTGCTCTCTCCTCCGCCGTAAGAACTGCAGGCGGCGACGCTCCTGTAGGGTCTGGTCCGCCTTTTGGTTGAGGGACTGGAGGGAGAGCAGCTGCGCCTTGAGGGCAGTCAGGCGGCCTTTCCCTCTGAGTAGTCGGGCCGACCGTGGTGGCCGAGCCTTACTCATCGGCTTGGCGAGTAGGCAGCGGCAGAGGTGAAACATCGAGATGGGTAGTGATGGTTTCTTTTAGTATGATGAGAGCTGTTTATTATGGTACAGCTCCCTTTCCTTTGCTAAATAGTAGACGAATGAGGTGAAAAGGTGAAGGTTAATAAGTATAAATATAAAGGGAATTCAGCATCGTTTTCACTTTTCTTTATTTCATTTGTACATTTCGTATCTCAGTGGCAAGGCGAAATTATGAACATCAACATATAAAAGACCTTTTCTCGTTTTGTTTCTTGTCTATGTGGTATAGATATAGACGCTTTTCAATTATTATTTTTTGGCCGTTTCTCAGTACACTTTTTTTATTGTTGTTTTTATTTTATATGCATAAACAAATAAAATAAAAAATGTATAGTGATAGAGCTACAAATGTGTATAAATAGCATAGAAGAGCAAAAAAAAATGAATGAAAAAAAAAACTAAAACGCAAACGATCAAAATCACGATAAAAAGCTGTCGGTATAACTAAAGAGAAAAGGGAAATTGACCTTCTTCATTCTCTACATTAATCTTTTTTCTTTCTCTCTTTCTTTCTTTCCTTTTTCTGCACTCTACGCGAGAGGGCTGTTCACGGTGAGTACCACCTTCCCCCACGTCTTGGGATCATCGAGGTACACATGCGCCTCCTGCACCTCATCCAGTGGAAACGACTTGTTCGCAGCGGGGGCAATCACACGGTCCTCGATGGCCCCCATCACCTCCTCCGTGAACGACTTCACAAGATTGGTCTTGGCCTGAGGGCTCTCACTGCGCAGACGGGTAAAGACGATCTCCACCTTTTTCCGGAGGAGAGGGACGCTGTTAAGAAAAACCTCACTGCCGCCCATGAGACTGAGGACGACGATTTTGCCGTTCTCGGCGACGACGGTGGCGTCCTCGGTGAAGTAGGTGCCGCCGACTCTAGGGTCCAGGATAAGATCCATCTCCGCATCCACCACGCTCTTGATTTTGGGAGCAAAGCACAGGCCGGTTTCATCAGGGGTGCGGTCGATGCAGTAGGAGGCGAAGTTCTTGCAGATCTCCAACTTCCCAGCGGAGGAGGTGGTGACCGCCTTGGCCTGGAAGTGGCGCTCCACCAGCTGGCAGGCCGCCGTCCCCACCCCGCTCGCCCCCGCGTGCACCAACACGTGCTGGCCCTTCTGCACATCGCCGTGGAACTTGAGGCACTGCCACGCCGTCAGGAACGCCTCCGGGATCGCGGCCGCCTCAATGAAGGAGTAGTTCTTGGGCATCTTCATGACGGAGCCAAAGTGGGAGACGGTGTACTCCGCGTAGCCGCCGCCGGCCAGCAGCGACATCACCTTATCACCGGGCTTGAAGGCCTTGACGTTCTTGCCGACGTCCTCAACGATGCCGGAGACCTCGAGGCCGGGGACCTCACTGGCGCCGCGGGGGGCGGGGTAGTGCCCTTTTCTTTGCGAGGCATCGGCGCGGTTAATGCCGGCTGCCATCACCTTGATGAGGACATCGTTCGCATCGCGGAGACCGACTTTGGGGATGTGGGAAACTTGGAGCATTTCAGGGCCACCGAATCCCTTGAGAGTAACGGCTTTCATCATTTGCATAGTTGCGGGGGGTAATATAGGAGGGGTTTGGTATAGTAAACTGTGAAGTAAAGCGAAATCCACGGATAGATCTAAAAAGCCGACACGCCTTTTGAATGGAAATGAAAAGAAGAAGAATTAAAGAAAGGAGTGGACTGATTTTTGGAGACAGACCGTAGGTAGTAAATGAACAGGAATAGAAACAGAAAAAAGAGAAAAAACGGAATTGTTCATGTCTCCTCAAAGGGAACTTTTGTACTTCTCCCTTGAATGATGAACGTGTTAACGTTCTCTCCGAGATATGAAGATGAGCAATAGGTGAAATAAAAAAAAAAAAAGTAACGCTGGCAACCACGAAAAAGAATCTTCCTTACAGAAGTACTCATCAAAATATAGAGGTGAAATAGTTGTAGTAATAGTGATAATAAAGTGATCGAATATTTACTCCTCCCGGACGGAGAGAATAATCTTCCCCCACGCATCGGTGCCCTCCATGTGTCGGTGTGCCTCCTGCACCTCTTCCAGCTTAAACACACGATGCACCACAGGGACGATCGTGCCGTCCTCCAGCAGCGACCCCACCTCTTTGGCGAAGGTCTGCGCAATGCGCTCCTTATACTCCACCGATCGGTTACGCAGCTTCGTGCACTGCACCGTTGCCGCCTTCGCGAAGAGCGGTACGAGGGAGATGTTAATATCGCTACCCCCCATCATCGCGAGAATGACGATCTTACCGTCCTGACGGAGGACATGGGCGTCCTCGGTGAGATAGGTGCCGCCGGCGACGGGGTCGATCACCAGGTCCACCACGCTGTCCCCCACCTGCTCCTTCACCTTGGGGGCGAAGCTGAGGCCGTTGGCATCGGGGGTGCGGTCGACGGCGTAGGAGGCAAACTTTTTGCACACGTCCACTTTTCCGGCCGAAGACGTTGTAATCGCCTTCGCCTGGAAGTGGCGCTCCACCAGCTGGCAGGCCGCCGTCCCCACCCCGCTCGCCCCCGCGTGCACCAACACGTGCTGCCCTTTCTGCACATCGCCGTGGAACTTGAGGCACTGCCACGCCGTCAGGAACGCCTCCGGGATCGCGGCCGCCTCAATGAAGGAGTAGTTCTTGGGCATTTTCATGACGGATCCAAAGTGGGAGACGGTGTACTCCGCGTAGCCGCCGCCGGCCAGCAGCGACATCACCTTATCACCGGGCTTGAAGGCGATGACGTTCTTGCCGACGTCCTCAACGATGCCGGAGACCTCGAGGCCAATCACATCGCTGGTGCCGGGCGGTGGGGGGTATCCACCCTCGCGCTGAAGGGTGTCCGCACGGTTGACGCCGGCCGCCATCACCTTGATGAGGACATCGTTGTCGTCGCGGAGGGTGGGCTTGGGGACGGTAGACACGGTGAGCTTCTCTGGTCCGCCAAAGGAGTCTTGTGTGACAGCGCGCATCGTCATTCTGAGAGGGAATGTTGACTTATATCGATTTATATAGTATGGGGTTTCTAAGAGTAGGAAAAAAAAAAATAACGGGAAAAAAAGAAATGGTATATTATCGAAAAACAGTTCACAGTGGACCGAAACAGAGTACGAAAAGATAGAAAAAAAAAGGAGCATGGACATTAACATTTAGATCATTAGCAATGGAATCATTTATTGGTATAGTGTAATAATGAGGACAGAAGAGAGCACGCCGCTGTCTTGGAAGACGGCTATAGAATACAAATAAGAAAGAGGAAAACCCAAGAAAAGTGGAAGCGCACGCGCGAACGCATCTATATAGAATAAAAAATTTTAAAAAGGTGGAGGCGTGAAAAAAAAAAAATACAAATCCGATCTCGATTTTCGCTTTTGTTATTATTACTGATGTTATTATCACTTTTGATGAATAAATTAAGAGCCCCCTACCGCAACGGTTCTTCGCTTCCTCGCACTAGGAACGGAGCCACTGCCACAGCTAACAAAGGTATAGGAGGTTACATTGAAGGGCTCATGGGCGGGGCCGACGTCCCCACTCTCCCCCTCTTGCAGAGGGTCCCCGCCGGCGTGGGCGGCCTCGAAGCTGCGCCTCTCCTGCTGTTCTGATGAGAGGGGGATGAACTCTGGTATCCCTCTCAGCTCCTCTAATAATGCTTCATTACTATTATTATTACTGTTGGGATCAAGAGGCCAGGAGAGGGAAGGGGGTATCTCTCGGAGGACGTGCCATTCACTGTGGGTCTCGTGACAGGCGTTGCAGGAGACGGTGCGATAGGGACGGGAGAGATCGTTAAAGGTTTTCCGTGCCATGCCACAGCGATCGCAGCGCACCAAGTAGGCCGTGGTGTCAGCCATAACGCAATAAATATTAATTTCTAATTTTTGAAGTGTATAGTGTAATCTTTGTTTCGCTTTTCTTGGGGTTAGAGGGAAGAGAAAGAAATTGAATTACAACGGTACTCAAAATCACTGTCAATATTATCAGAATCACCGCAATCAAAATGATAAATTATTTACGATACAGAAAGAGGAAAAAAAAAAGCGACTTTAGAGGTACGATCCTTTTTGATTTACTTTTTTTTTTTTCTAATTGATGTTATTTTTTACATGTAAAATTTTATTATACATTTCAAATGGTGCTAGAGTAGGCAGAAGAAGCGGCGGTGGTGCGCTTGGCCCCGTCGTTCATAAACACAGAGGATCCCCCGACATACACCGGTCTGCCGGCGCCGGTGGTGGCCTTGGCCTCGGAGCGCTCCACCACATAAGGGGCCACCGTCTGCGTGCGGAGCGAGATGCCGTGAGGGAGAAGCGACTCCTTCAGCAGCTCCTCCAGCGCCGACACCTCGCTATGATCGGCCTTGTGGAGCTCTAGCTGGGCGACGTTCTCCTCGAGCTGGGCCATCCGGCGTCGCAGGCCGTCCTCCTGCCCGACCACCACCGACACACTCCGCTCCCCTGCGTTGCTCTTCCGCAGTGTTTCCACCGCGGGTTGGTCAATATGGCGGGAGGGATGGCGGTGAGCGGCGAGGGGAGGCAGACTGCCGGTGCGCTTGCCTTGACTGTCGGCGGGAGAACTCGGTCGGTCGTCGGGCACCGGGCTGCGGTGACGCACAGGCGGCGCCAACCCCTTCGGCAGCCCCTCCACCGTCTCCTCCATGAGGGAGACGCGGTAGGCGAGGTCGGTGAGCGCGGCGCCTTCTGCCTTTCCCTCTCCGCTGAGCAAATTCTGCAGGCGGCCCTCGAGGTGGGTGAGGCGGTCGCGCACGGAGCTCTTGGCACCGGCGGGCTCTGCGCTGGGGAGCTGGGCCTCGACCTCACACAGGCGCTTGTCTATCGTCTGGAGGCTCTCCTGTATTTCTTGGGACTGCTTTGCGCTGTCCCCCTCGGCCTGCTGAGAGCTAGCGTCCTTCAGCCGTTCCTCTAGGGACTGGTGGGACTGTTGTATCTCCTGCAGGATGGCCTCTATGGGGGGAAGTGCTTTGATGTAGCTGGACTGCTTCTCCTTGGAGTCGGCGGCCACCGGTGCCAGCTCCCCGGGCCGTACCCCCCACACCTTCATAAACCGCGCGGCCTCCTCCGTCGCCTCCCTGGCGCTCTCCTCCCTCTGCTGTAGTGTGTTCACCCTCTCCTCCAGGGCCTGCAGCTGTGCCGTCAGGTTGGTCTCCAACTCGCGGTGGGCGGTGCCGCTCTGCTCCCTCGACTGGAGCTGGTGCTGCAGCTCCCCCAGCTTGGTAGACCACTCCTGCTCTATGCGGGTCACCTCGCCCTGCAGCTTATCTAGCTGGGTCTGGAGGGCGCCCCCACTGGCGGCACTTTGCGCCGCTGAGGACTCTCTGAGGACACCGATTTCACTGCGTAGAGAGGCGTTTTCTTCCGCGAGGCGCCCCACCTGACTTTGCAGGGCGGCCAGCATATCGTCGTGTTCATTACTACGGTCCATCATGAGGTGAAAGAGGTCGGTCAGACGACTGTAACTAAGGGTGAGCTGCGCCTCGATAATATCGGGGACATTATTGATATCTACTTGGATGGCCATAGGGTTCGATTTTACACGATGATTCCTATTATATTACTGAAAGGAAAAGGAAAGAGAGAAAAGAGGTATAAATGAAGGCAGGGGACGCGTCGCACTCCCTATAGAATACCAAAGACGACTATCAAAAACTAAAAAAGAAATTTGTTATTTACAGTTTGATAAAGTATACATGATGATGAGCTTAAAAGACAAATAAACCGCAAAGGTTCAAACTACAAATTGTACATCGTTCATATCGTTCTTTTGCTTTTTTTTATATTGTTTTTTATATATTTATATTTACTGTTTGGGGGCGTCAGCTTCCTCCGCGGCACACCAAGCGCAGTTGGGAATCACGCACGGCTTCTTGTGGGTGAGAGACGACTTGACGTCGTACTGCTCTAGCCGTCTCAGCGACTCTTTCCGGCGGGCCTCGTCAGACACTAGCGTATCGGCGGACGGCATGACCGGTCTGGGGTCCGCCGCAGCGGCCTCCCCGGCGAAGGGAGCGGAAGAAGGGCGCTCGTCATCAAAGGTGTCACGGGTGGTGTTGGGCCTAGAGCTGGCGGCCTGACTGCCGCGGGCGGTGGTCTCACGGGAGGGACGGGGGGAGGGGCGGGCGGGCCAGCTGGAGGGCACCACACGGGTCTGGTGAAGGTCGCCCCCCTCCCGCTGGGGGTCCGCGTCGGCCTCGGTGGAACGGAGGACAATATAAGACGGTTTGGTGGTGTTGCCGCCGGTGGTGTCCCTCACCGGTGCCGCGGGGCCGCTGCCCTCCGTGGCGAGGACGGTCACCGCCTGGGACGGGCCGGTCTCTCCGCTGGTAAGGGGAGGCACGCCGCCTACCGCCTGTGGTGTCTGCTGCGGGAAGAGGGCGGGATTGGCCAGCAGATTCGAGATGTTGATCCCGTTGCCGCCGTCGCCCCCTCCCTTCAGCATCGCAATGGTGCGGTTGACCTCTGCCATGCGCCTCTCTACATCCTCCTCTAGATTCTTGACCTTGCTACCGTAGACATCCCTCAGTCCATCCTCGGGGAGAGGGAGGGGCTGGCTGAGGGCAAAGTCAGAGGTCGTGGACTGTCCTGCGTCCGGCCTGGGCCCGCCGCCCTCGGCGAGTTGGCGCCGGAGGGCAATAAGATCCTTCTCCACCTTCTGCACGCGCATAAGAGAAAGAGAAGAGTCCTCGCGGGCCTTTCGATCGATCGCGGGGGCGTTGGTGGGGGCCACCGCGGCGGGTCGGTTCATGGTGGCTCTGCCGATAATACGGAGTCGCTCCTCTAGCGTCTGCCACCGGCGGTTAAAGTCGTTTTCAATATCCTCCACACGGTCGGCGATGAGTAAGATATCGCCACGACTGCCGTCGGAGACGGGGGAGGCCATCCGCTTGGGGGAGTGGGTCTCCGCCACGACTACTTGGGTCTCGGTGACAGGGGGGAGTCCCGCGCCGTCCTGCGTATTGCGGCGGAGGGCGACGTTTGCGATGGAGGTGGCCAGCTCCTTGAACCGCCGCTCCATCAGTCGCTCCATCTCCTCTATCATTTCTAAAGAGGCCGCGGCGTCCTCTCGCGCCACCACATCCACCACCTCTCTGTTTCCGTTGTTGTTATTGTTGTTATTGTTGTTGTTATTGGGGGGAGGACGGGTCATGTTAATATTGACATTGTTGTTGCCTCCGCCTCTCTCTAACGTCTGAAGCCGCTGCTCCATATACTCGGCTAACTCCTCAATGCTCTGTCGGGCGATCTCATCCACGCCGCCGTCGGATTTATTATTGGTGTTATTATTTTGATTCAAGTTGACAAACTGTTTAGGGGGGCTGCTGGGCCGCTTCTCCATCTGCGAGGCAAGTTCCTCCACCATTCTTAGTGCCTCCTCCGCGACCTCCAGGGCGCCGCGGTCCGGAGAGGGGTTGCTGTCCGCGGTCCCCGCGCGACCGGAGCGGCGGGAGGCGGTGTCGTTATCCGCGGCGACCTTCTCTGGGGAGATGGTGGGCCGCTCCCCCCCGGAGGCGACGAGCTGGTGGGTCTCCTGCCGTAGGAGGCGGAAGGCGGGGAGGTCGAGGAGGTAGGTGTGGTACTCCTCAGGGGGGATGACGGGGTTGCCGAAGCTCTCCACCAGCTTGGCCACATCCTCCGGGCGGACACCCCACAGTAGCACAAAGTCCTCCAGCGCCTTTAGCCGTTGACTGACGTCGTCCGACTCCCCCGCGGCACTCTTGGCAGCCCGAAGGGGCAACAGTCCCCTCCCACGGTTCGCCTTGAGCAGCTTGGTCTTGAGGTTGTGCACCTGGTCCTGCAGGTCCTGCACCACCAGCGACTGCTCCGCCTGGCAGTCCACCAGGTACTGAATGATGGACTTGAGCTGCCGCGACTGGACGGTGAGATGGCCCTCAAACAGCTTTCCGTCGTCAACAAACGTGAGGTGGCGGGAGGAGCGCTCGGGGGCGCGGCGGCCGCTCCCGGCGGAGTGGATGGGGTCCTGGTCCTCCGGGGGTATCTCACCGCCGAAGTCTACAGGGAACTCTCGGGTGGGGGGGAGAGAGCTGGGATCCATCGAGGTGAATGTAAACGAAAGGAAAAAAAAAAAAAACTACTAACCTAACTGCGTGGCAGTCTTAATACGAAAATAATTAATGGGGAAAGGGAATAGAAGAAGAACAGGGCACATCTGTTTCATTTATCTTTATTATTCAATAGTAACAATATAAGCAAAAGAATAAATAATTGCAAGACCAACTCTATCACAGAACACAAATCTGCAGTGCAAATAATATACAGTAAGTATGAAAAAAATGGAACCTCTGAATTTCTCTATATTTCCATTACCGGTGTCCTTTTCGCCCCCTTCAAATACCGATTGTAGTACGCCTTCAGAGCCTTCCAGGAGGCTCGCTGCTCCTTGTAGCTCTCCAGCCGAAACACCTTCTCCTCCCCTCCCTTCTGCTCCTTTTCCTTTGTTGGAGAAGTGGAGAAAAGGGTCGAGTGGGGCGCTTGAGACACAAAAGAGGGGACGCCGCCGGTGTCGGTGTCCTCCTTCTGTTTCTTGGAAGAGGAGAGAAAGGGGGCGGAGGGGATGGGACTCACCTCTAAGGTGGTAGCACCGGTGAAGGGCGGTGGTGGGGAGAGATGGAGGGCGCTTCCGCTGATCGGAGAGGGATCGGGAAAGGAAAGAAAAGGGTGACGGGGAACGCGGTGGGAGTCAGTAGGTGGGACAGGGGGCGGAGTCGCCATGAAGGAACTCTCGGCGCACAGTGTGAGCGCGATCTCGTCCCTACCGCCCCCACCGCGAATGGGCGTCGCCCTCTTCTCACTGCTGTCCCTCCCTAACACATCCCTTAGGGACAGTGGACTGCGCTCTGAGGCGGCGCTGTGGGCTCGTCGTGTCTCCTTCCCACTGTTACTATCCTTGTGGCTCTTGGGAAGGTCGGCAAAAGAGACCGTCGGACGATCCCAGCCGGTGGGGGAGCGGATAGTATCCTTCGCGGAGTCACCGCTATTTTCTAGCACGGTGCTCTTGTCGCTGGAGCCCCCGCCGAGGGTGACGCTCGGCTGCCGGGGGGTGACACTGGGGTTGACCCAGTCGTAGTACTTATTCCCGCTTGTTGGGCGGTGGTGCAAAGAGTGAGGATCTGTGGATTGAATGTTGTTTTTTCTGGGGAGAAAGACATGAGCGGGGGAGGTGAAGGCGTCAAAGTAGTGAGAGTGGCTCACCATGGGAGAGACACCGCCGTAGCAGTCCAGGTGGTGCTGCGGGGACGGCTTGCTCTGCGACCGTAATAGCTCCCTCTCCCTCCTGCGCTCTTTGAACCTTCGGTACGCCTCCTCTGGTGTCTCGGCGACGGGAGGGGGGAGGGGACTGCCACCGGTGCGGTTCGGTGGGGCCAGGGTGGGCCGGCAGGGCGTCGTACTATCATTCTTTTGTATAGGTGCCGGTGGGTGACGGTCGCCGCGGTCGCCGCTCCACTCCTTTGGTTTCTTCACCGGCCTGGGGTTGGTATAAGGGGAGCTACCGTAATAGTGATTCTCTCTCGTCTGTAATCTATCGTCTTTTTTGCCCTCGCTGGGGGGAGTGAAGGGGGACCTCGGCCGGTTCCGCATGGTACTGCGACTCTGCTTCGAGGCCGAGGTCTGGTAGGGGATGTTTTGTGCGGCCAGCATCCGTTTTAGCTTCTCCATCTCCTCTTGGAGAGAGCGTTTGACGTAGGCGGTGGCGGTGATGCCGTCGGCATGGCTGTTGCGATTGTTGACGCTGTAAAATGTAGCGGAGCTGCTCATTCTTTTGGTAGTCTATTAGAATAAGCTAATCAACAACAAAAATGGGGGAGAGAAAGGGAAAAAGAGAGGGTAGGATTTTGTCTTTTCAACTGTTTCATGAGAAAAGATGGCAACAATAAAAGGAAAGAAAGGAAAAATGCTGTTTCATGTTAATCATGCTTTAATACGGCATTGGCGCCGTTTCTTTATGGTTATATCTTGGAATATCTAACGAGAAGGAAATCACAGGAATACTCTAAATTCAGAATGGGATGATCTTTTGTATATATATTATGAAAAGAAAAAAGAAAAAATTAAACAAATAAAGGTGTATCTAGTGAAAAATCGAGAAATAAAAAAAAAAAAGTGAAAGAGATGGACGATGCGAGAAAATGTGTAAAAAGAAGATTTGAGAAAAAAAAAAATACTCCGGAAAAAAGGAATTTACGGTGTTATTTCTTTTTTCTTGTAGATTATTTTTCTTTTTTTTTTTTTTTTGTTAGCCTCCAATGTTTCTAATGCGTTATGATTAAAGTTTGCTCGTGTCTTCTAATTCAGGGTCACCCTTCAGTAAGTCATGACCACAGCACTTGCAGAACTTTAGCTCCTTGGAGTTCTTCCAGTTACACAAATCGCACTCTAATAAATCCTCATGCAGTAGGGTCTTCCAGCGCTGGCGAGTCGTGCGGACATACTTCTTCAACTTGTCATTATAGTCTAACAAGTCTCTGGCCAGCCAGTTCGCGCTCTTCTTCCCCTTCATGCGGTGATCGTGCTCCTCCAGTAACATCCGCTCCCTCTCCTCCAACAGCTTGGTGAGATCGAGGTAGAAGAGGCGCTGGCGTTTGAGTTCGGCGTCGCGGGATTTGATCGCCCGTTTGGTGTCCTTGTTCTTGTTAAGAAGGGCGCGTAGCTCGGACTCCAGATCGAGAAGCGTGCGCTCGGTGTCGTCTACCCGCGAGTTGGCCATCGCCCTGCGGTTCTCCACCTCCTCCTTCTTCTCTCTCAAACTCGCCAGGTCCCTCTCCCGCGCCTGTAGATCGCTCTCCATCAGTCTCGACTGCTCCTCCAGGGAGAGGGCCTCCAGCTGAAGGCGGCGTGCCAGATCGCGTAGATTGTTCTCCTTGGTCTTGGCCCTGCGCAGCCGCTCCTCCGCCTCAAGGAACAGCGCATCGCCGTCCTTGGTCTGGATGCCGCGGCGTATGTCCTCCTGCTCTAGAAGCAAGAGGTACAGAAGGATCCGCTCTTCCTGCTCCTGCCATCGCTTGCGTCGCTTGATCTCCTCCTCGTCGGCCAAGTTCATCCGCGAGTTGAGCAGCTCCACCTCAGCGGCGAGACACTCTTCCTGGGAGCGTTTCAGCTCCTCCAGCGCACCGAGGTCCCCTTGAAGGGCGCGCTCGCACAGCTCCTTCTCCTTTTCCATTCGTGCCCGACGGTAGCGACCGTCCTCCTCCATAACGTGGCGCGGCACGCCGGGGTAGCACGGCTCCGCCGACATGGAGAAGAGCGCCTTGCAGATGCCTTGCAGTTGGTCTCCCGTCAAGCACTCTCTCTCCTTAAATTGCAGTGCAATCTCGACGAGCTGGCGCTCCCTTTCTTTATACTTGGTCATGCGATCCCGATCCATCTCTTCAATCTCCAACAAGTACTGTTTCATCATCTCGTCGTGCTCGGCATACATGCGAATACGGGCACGCTGAAAGGCGTCAAATTCATCGATGCGCTGTTGAAGAGCAATCTGGTCCGCATTGAGGCCCGCCTTCATGTCATGAATTCCATTCTGCTGAATCAGTTGGTCGTGTAGAAGAGAGGCGTTTGCGTCGATGGCACGGGCCCTTTCGTCGTCACCGAGGACAATCGCACTGCGCTCCTCATATAAATTCTCCCATTTACCAATCGTGTCTAACCTCTCCACACTCCGTCGCTCCGCCATCTCCAGTCCTTTGATCCACATCATCTCACGAGTGAACTGGAATTCAATAAGACCACGCTCCCGCTCCTCCTGTTCGTCCATTAGGTTATACAATCCGCGGGCAAAACGGTTCGCACGGCGCATCTCCTCCATGCAAGCATTGTGCGTCTCGGAGAGAGCGGCACGGAGATCGCGCTCGACATTTTCTACCTGGACTCTAGAGACATCGATATCTCTGTTGGCGCGTTGCAGACTGTCCTCGGCATCTCTGGCGATGGACGTCGTCATGCTGAGCTGCACACGAAGCTGTGCGGACTCATCCATGCAGCGGGTAAGCTCATCTCGTAGATAGTTGACCTCGTTTTGGTATTCGCGTACTCTTTCCTGCGCCTTGGAGTGCTCGTCGTTGGCACGACCCGCCTCCTCGCGAATGATGGAGAGCTCTCCCATTTGATTTCGGATCTCAATGACACGTTTCACATCACGGATAGACATTTGGTTTTCCTTCATCATGGCACGGAACTGTGTGTCCTCCTCTACAATGATGCTTCCGCGGTAGAGACTCTCGAAGGCGAACATGCTGAAGATCTCTCTCTTGAACAGTGCCTTCTGGGCAGCGATCACCTGGTCCATTTCATCGCTTCTGACGGGGGATTTCACTGAGTTTGTTGACTCCTCACTGCTGGCACGGCGAAGGTTGTCGATTTCGCGTTGCTGGCGCTTCAGGGTGATGATCATTGAGTTGTATTCCTTTCGGTTGGCCTCCGCTTCGTTGACACTGCGATCAAAGAACTCTTGCCTTTCGTGCTCCAGACGCTTCATCAGATTCTCCGCCTGCGCCTCCTTGGCGTTGGCCCTGTCCTCCGCAATGGCCGCAGAGCTCTCTCTCTGTCGCAGCGCTGTCTCTCGCTTCTGGAATGCTTTTTCCGCTTCCGTTCGTCTTGCTAGCAAATCCTCCTCCCATCGGTGCAGCTTTTCTTCCTGGAGGCGAATCTCGGTCTCCTGTCGGTCTAGCTGCAGTTGAAGCTCCTCCCGGGTGCGGAGGCCGGCGTGCTGTTCGCGTTGGATCTGCGCCTCAAAGTCGTTACGACGGGCCTCAAACTCTAAATCGCGCCGCTGCGTTTCCATTTCCAATGAACGGAACTTGGACTCAATGTCTTCCTCCATCTGGTGCAGTTCCGCCTCCTTCTGTTTCAGATACGTCCCGCGACCACGGAGAATGGCCATCGACTCCTCTTGGCCGGTGCGGATGTCTTCTTCCTTCTTGCGGTACTCCTCCTCCCACTCTCTCTTCGTCTGGAGGAGCTCTTCGAATTGGGTGTTGAGATCTTCTTCTCTCTTCTTTAGTGCGGCCTCGCGGTTGCTGAAAGCCTCTGCCATCTTGGCGTGCTGGGCGGAGAGGTCCAACTCACGACTGCGTGACATTTCAGACTCTTTAGCGGAGGTTTCCTTCAGCGCATCCAGGGCCTCTCTACTCTCCATCGACTCCCGCTCCTTCTTTCGCAGTTCGAATTCGGCCTTTTGGAGCTTTTCATTGAGGGCGGTTTCCCTCTTCACGGCCTGTCGGTGCAGGTCCAGGATGCGTCGGTCTAGCTCTAGCTGCTTCGCCTCCGCCTCCGATTCCATGGCACGGGCCTGTAGCTCCACCTCGGCACGCTTCTTGCGGAGTTCTTCGTCCTTCTGTTTGGCCTCTTCTTCGAGCGCGCGAAGACGGGCCTGTGCGGACTCAGCGCGGCGGCTGATCTCCTGCTCCCTTTCATGGGACCTCTTTTCGATCTCCTGCACCTTCTCGTGCCACTCCCGTTCGACGAGGTGGGTATGCTGGGAGAGGTGGCGGGCCTGTTCTTCGGCCATTTCCGTCTTTTTGCGCAGGTCCTGCTCCCGCTTCACCGCCATGCTTTCTCTCAGGCGGAGCTCCTCCTCCAGGTCTCTTTGTCGGCGTAAAAGCTCCTCCACTCGGTTGCGAGAGGACACCTCCAGCTCCGCCAATCGCTCCTCCACAATGCGCTGCTGCGTTAAGAGTTCCTCCTCCTTGGCGCGGAGGGCTTGCTCGGAGGCATCCCGCTGCTGCTGTAGCTGATTCAGACGGGTCTTGGCTTCCTCGTCGGCGTGGGCGTAGGCCTTTCGTAGTTCCTTCTCCCTCGCCGCCTGCTGCTTCTTGGCGAGCTCCACCTCGCTTTCTAGTACGGCCATCTGCGACTCGTACTCTTGCTTCTTCTCCTCCACCTCACGTAGGCGGTTGGCCAGGTCGGCCTCCCGCTTCTCCATCGTCGACTTTCTTTCCCGCATTTCGAGTTGGTCCCGTTTCAGTTTTTCAAGCGCCTCTCGGAGTTGCTGTTCGATCGAGTCGTACTGTTGACCGGTTCGTTTCGCGTCGGAGAGCTCTCTTCTAAGGTTCACCAACTCTTCGTTGGCGCGGCGGAGCTCCACGGCGGAGGGGTCTTCCTCGATCACAGGCTTGTTGACGACATGGCGTGCCTTTGAGGCGTAGGCCAAGGTCTGCAGGGTTTGACTGCGGTGGGCCTCCATCGGGCTCACCGCGCACACCATCGTCGTCTTACTGTTACCACCAAAGGCATCGCGTAGGATTTTGGTGAGCACACTGTCCCGGTAAGGCGGCTTGATCTGACGACGGCTGTCCGTCAGAGATTCAATCACCTGTCCCAGCGTGAAGAGAGACCGGTTGATGTCCCGAGCCTCCTTCAACTGCTGCCCCTGCACCCCCGTCTCACTGACCCGCTCACTTCCTGCCAGGTCCACCAGGCGGATGGTCAGCGCCTTGCTGGGCGCACTGGCCACCGTGCCGTCCGGCTCCGTGAAGGAGAGCATCTCGGTCAGCTCAATAATAAAGATGGCATGGCTGCGGCTACTGCGGTCGTTGGCTTTGGTAGAGGCGGTGTGGCGGCACTTGTTACCGAGAAGAAGGGCCTGGAGTAAATCCTGGGAGTTGTTCGCCTGGACGGAGCGGGCTCCAATCAAGGCAAACGCCGCGGACTGCGGGGTGACCTCCTCCCGTATCCCTACAGGGGAGTTGTTGTTGAGTAGATCGGAAATCTTCTCACAGTACACCTCCACGTAGCGGACGTGGACCTCCCAGCTGAACGACTCTCCAGAGGGGGCGGTGAAGGAGCGGTCACGGAGTTCGGTGAAGAGGTCTCGGCAGAGACGGGGAATCAGCCCCGCTTCAGTGTCACGGGGGTCCTTGTAGCTCCCCATCATGGTGTACGTCTTACCACTGCCGGTCTGTCCATAGGCCATCATCGTGCTGTTGTACCCCTCCAGTGCGTGGAGGAGCAGCGGGCGGCCCACCTGTCGATAGAGCTCCGCCTGGGAGACAGACTCCTTGCCGTCCACCGTGTTCCCCGCACCGGACCACAGCGGCACATCCACCTTCCACACCTGCGACTCGCCCTCGACGAACACCTCGCCGCGACCGGCGTCCATGGAGACAATAACATCGGTCTCCTTCTCTCCCCGCATGGGAGGGCGGCAGCGGACGGCGACGTGCACGGTCTCGCCCCCGTTGGCCTGGGCGCCGCCTTGGTTATTAGGGAGGACGAGGCTCGAGGGGCTGCGAGGGGGGAGGCTGCTAATACTGCCGCGGCTGCTGACATTGATATTGATCGTCGAGAGGGGCTTCATACTATTGGATCGGACTCCTTTTTTAATATAGGAACTTCCAGACGGGCTCTTACTAACGGAGCTCGCGCTGTTGATTCTACCCCTAGAGGACATTGAATCAAATTAATTTATATATATACTATATATACGACGACGTACAAGTGTAAAAATGAAAGAATGAAAAAAATTGAAAAAATAGGAAAAATTGTTACTTGGAATCTATGAAAAAGGTAAACCTGAAAAAAGAAAAAATGAAAATAAAAAAAAAAGAATCTAAATATGCTGTGGCAAATGTATAAAAAAAAAAGAGAAAGGGGGAAAGAAGATATTTTAAAAGGGCAGAAGGTTAATGAGTACTCTTCCTTCGAGCGGGAGTTATGGTTAATGCAAATAAAAGTATACAAATGTAAAAGGTTTGGTCAATAGCTTTACAAAGTAATAAATATACAGAATTAGTGAAAAGAAAAAAATCGGTGAAGTGAATCATTCAACATTACAATTATTATTTACGCCTGAGTTTTAGAAAGAAAAAGAAAAAAGAAAAAAAAAAGGCGTCCAGCATTAATCGTCCCAAATCAAAACGGGGAAAGGGGTAAAAATAAACATAAACATATACAGTTATTTAGAGAAAAACATGTAAAAAAAGGAAAAAAAGAAATGAAACACGACAGCATTCCAGAAATTAGGAAAATAGTTTAATTACACCAACATCAAACAGAAAAGACGATCGCGGAGGGGGGTTTTTGAAACACCATTCGTCGCCCTCTTCTCCTTTTTTTTGAATACTTTTGTGTAGATTCTTTCTTGTTGATGTTATGGATTATTACAGTTATTTTTTATTATTATCGTTATTTATTATGTACAGCATTGTATAAACTATTTATACAAAAAAAGAAAAACATATATATCATTTGTGAAATTTTTTGAAAGGGGGGGACGCCCCAATTCGTCAGAGAAAGTGGAAGAGAGAATTTTTAATAGTATTTTAGATTACATTTCTGATTTTGCATTTTTGTGGGGTGTCATGGATAAAGGCACCATTTTCTCTCTTCCACTTTCTCTCTTTTATTAATATCGTCATTGTTGTTCACTACAATATGGACTCATCGTGATTGCTGGTATCAGTGAGGTCAAGGGCATTCATCACCACTGGCGAAACGAACACCCTACTATTACTACGACTGTTCTCCCCAACACTGTTGCGGCCGTGGTGTCGGCCTCTCGGTGGGGAGTGGGTGTTGTTGTCGACGGGACTCCCCATGGCGTTGTTGAGGAAATAATTCCCCATGTTATTTAAATTGTTGTTGGCATTGTTCATAGGGTTCCTGGAGGGTGCGAAGCCACCGTTGGGGTGCTGAGGGGGGAAGGGGTTGTTTCCCCGCTCGCCGGGTACACCGACAAAGTGGGTCCCGTTGCCGCCCCGGGAGTGACTCAGCACTCGGAGCTGCTGGGGCATCATGCGGGTGGGGGTGCCACCGTTGTTTGGAATGATGCCACTAGTGGCCGGCATGGAATGACGATTGTTGATGGAGTTGGGGGCGGTGGGGGCGGGAGAGCGTTCGTTCTCGCTGCCACGACGGCCGCTGCGGTCACCCGGGAGTGGTACACTATAGGTGCCCCGGTGGTGGCCGTTACTAACGGGTATGTGTCCGCTGCTACTAGCCGCGGTGTGGAGGGTGGGGGCGTTGTTCATGAACTGGGAGAAGCTATAACTGTTGGATCGACTGACCGGCGCGGAGACGGAGGGCATAGAAGCGGTGGGGGAGCCGACACCGTTGGGGTTGCTAGTGGTGGTGCCGTCTAGCGCCGAAATATCGAGGGGATCGGTGCGGTCCGAACTACGGGAGCTATCTGCGGCTCTGCTGCTCCCCTCCCTGCTGTCCTCCGTGGTACTCTTCTCGAAAGCGACCCCAGGGGGGCCCGCCTCCGACTCCCTACGTGCCGCCGCCGTGTAGTCCTCCACTGCGGTGGAAGAGGCATCCAGCCATATCAAACGAGCGATCAGCTCTCCCTGGAGATAACTACTACTAGAGCTCTCCTCAGTGTCGGTGGAGTCGTCTTTGGGGGCGATATTGATCTGATAGGTGGGCAAGGCGTGCACCTCGGGGGCCGACTTGTGGGGCTCCTCGAAAGACCTAAAACGACTCCGTTCCTCCACTTCGGTGTTACTCAGCATGGTGGGGGTAGACACTACGTCGTACCCCAGGCCGTTCACAACGTCTACTAAACTTTTTTGGCGTTCTTGCGCTAACATGCGAAGGGCCTCCACTTCTGCTTTCCGGTCTCCGCTAGGCTCCTCCACGCATGACTTTTTCCGAGTCGCCTTTCCGACGTCATCCTCGACGTCGTTATCTAACTGAAAGGCAACTTTCTTTTTATTTTTTGGTGTGCACGCGACTTTTCCTTCCCCATTTTCTGAATTTTGACTATTGCGTTTCATCTCGCACTAAAGCTGGGACAGCACTATTAAAAAAAAAAAAAAATGAAAAAAAGTGTGACAAGGCAAAAGAATAAAAAAAAAAAACTACTAAATAAAAAAGAAAGCTGGGGGTAGGGAGAAAAGAAAACTGTAGGGGTCCCTAGTTTCAAGGAAAATAGAAAAATAAAGGCAAAACGAAACAAAGTGAAGTTAAACAAAACGGAAAGTACTGCTTTAAACTGTTTTAATATGTAAAAAAGTGGAAAGGATTCTTTAAGGGGGACCGATGGGGCGCTTCATAATGATGCGATAGGCTCTGGTGGTACCTATACTGGCGACTAACAATGGCTGAAACAACAAGAAGAGCATGATCCCCGCTGTAATCACTGCCAGAAATGGTTTCTTCATCCCGGGAACCTGACGGAGATCGAGACCCATGTACTCGTCATAGAATTCATAAGCCCCATACCGCACCTGCAGTTCATAGAGAATCACACCCACCAGAAACATGTAAAACACATGGAGCCAATCGGTGTAGGGGTACGACATCATCACATGAAAGGCGGTCTGACGGTCGCCGTGGTCAAAATCGGTCAGCATGAAGCGCATCTGCCGGCGTTGCACAGCGTCTAATCCTAGCGTTCGATAGAGTAAATGGGTGTCCTCCACTGGTTTGTCACCGGTAGCCAAAAAGTCTGTCTTATCACTCTTTCTTCCAGTCAGGGCGTTAAAGCCGCGTCGCAGAGCCGCCACTGCCTTGTTATCCTTGTGTGAATCCACCACCGCTTTCATTTCATCGACATTTTTTAGCTTGCCCAACTCCGTGGAAGGGGGGAAGGCGTACCCCTGGAATCGCATGACGCCATGCTGCTGCATCACAGTGATGGGGTCGAACTGCCGCATGCCGGAGGTCAGGTGGGCCTGTAATTTCGGGCTACCACGGAGGTAATCCAACGGCTGCTCCGCCAAGCCCAGATCCACCTCCTGCTTGGAGTAGGCCCTCCCTTCATCTCTCTCAACGGTGGGGTTATCGCCGTATTTCTCCATAAATTCTTTCATCATATCCGCGTACTGAGGACTCCCCTCGTAATACTCCAGCTTCTTGAGGTCGAGTGCCATCTGCTGGGAGGAGGAAATCTTGGGCTTCTTGGGCAGGCCCTCCTCTGGGTCCTTTTCCTCGGTGTCTCCAAAGACGTTCTCCTTGGGGGCCCCCTCCCTCGCATCCTCCTCTTCCTCCGACAGGATCCGCTGCTCCAACCGCGGGTTACGCTCTCCTTTCAACTGTCGGAGACGGGAAGACGGCCCCTCTTTCGGGGGGAGAGACCCCTCCGCGTTGTTGTGGAAGTAGTACTCCCCCGTGTCCACCACCTTCCCGTTTCCGAGCAGGGACCTCCCCGCGTGAACACTAGTGCTCTTCAACTGCTCCGCCTTCTCATCGGCGTACCGGGGGAGCGGCTTGGCGTGTTCCTCCAGCGCGGGGGCCCACTCCTGGCCGGACCCCAGCGCACTCTCGTGTCGCAAGTGCTGCAGCGGACTGCCCTCCTTCAGAAATGCGAGGGACTCGTCCGAGGGGTCACGCTCCTCCGGGGGGACATACGAGGGCGGCCGGGGAGGGGCGGGGTGGTCGACTATGGGAACATCACCCGCCACCTCGGTCGGGATGTTTCTCCTCCGCACTGGGATTCCGCCTCTAAATTTCTTCTCGGTGGGGGGAGAAGACGATGTACTGGAGGTACTGCACAGCCGGTTGCTGAGCGCCAGGGACGGTGCGCATCGCCTGACAAAGGCTTTCATGGTGATACACCTGAAACTACTCTTTAAATGGAAAAAAAAAAGAACGATAAAACAAAAAGCGGTGAAGGGTCAGCAGCGGCGAAAAAAAAACTGCAGAGCACAAAACGGCACAAAAAGGGTAAAATTAGTGTATGGAGATAAAAAAGGGGTTCAGTTGATATTTTTGTACTTTTTTTTTTTGATGTATAGAAAGAGAAAAAGTGTGAAATATAGCACAAAGGAGGAAAAAAAGAAAAAATAAAATAAAAAAAATGGCAGTGAACGAGAAGTTGATTTCCATGAAATCAGTTGAAGAACAGAAAATGGGAATCCGCAGCTGCTTTCACGCCTAAATAGGTTGTACAAAAAAAAAAAAAAAAATCTTCGTTAATGCTTTGATCCGGTTCACTTTACCAAAAGAAGAAAAACAATAATACAATGGCGCCGTAGAACCTCACCACACGTGTACTTGGCACGTGTGGGAGAAAAAAATAAAAGCGCGTCAATTTTGTTGCTGTTGTTGTTGTTTTCGCTGGCATGACAGGTTTATTTTTTTTTTTTTTTTTTTTTTTTTAAGAGAGAGTGGTATGTACAGGTTCAAGGGGCATCTGGTGGTGGTACAACAATAGAGAAGATATTAAGATATAGCATCAATGGGTATGTGGATATAACGACGACAGACTACAACTTTCGGTAAGCGGTCAGGTGTACCAGACGGATCGAGCCATCGGTGTCACTGTTCGGGAACACCACCGGGATGGTGATGGGCTCGCCCACTTTTTCCACCGCCTTGTCGCCCCCAAGTAATTCGTAAATCTTGGCGTCGAGGTCGCCCTCCGCCTTTATCAAAGGGTCGTTGAGGTACGTGTTATCCTCCAGCTGTAGATCCTCCGCGGAGGCCCCCACCTTGATGTTGTCCCAGTTGTAATCGCCACCAATGACCAAAATGCCTCCCTTCTCGAGTCGTCCGAGCAGGTGGGCGGGAATGGAAGAGGGACGGTAGCTGCGCTCCAGGCAATTCCAGCAGACAATGAGGGAAAAGTTCTTGAGGTGGGCGTGGAGATTGGTGGGGTCGGCCTGGAAGAAGGTGGCGCGCTCGCGGGTGGCGGCCCAAGGGTAGTCCGATGCCTTCACCGTCACCGCGCGACGCTCCGCCTTGGGGCGGGTAGGGACGCTGTATGAGCAGTCACCTCTCTCGCGAATGGCAAAAGCGGGCATGAGGCGGCGGGCGGTAAAGTCCACGCCGATGACCTCCTCAAACAGGGGAGTCAGTCCAAACGACACTCGTCCCGCCCCGCAGGCAATGTCCATCGCCCGACTGGGGGCCGCCTTGGCGTACTTGGAGAAGACGGAGCCGGCGTACTGCGCAATCTTTTCGCACCCGTTAGCAATTCCCGCGAACTCCGCGCGGAAGCTGGTGTCAGCCACTGCGTCCACCTCGGGGTCGAGGCCGAGGGCTCCCCTCAGGAAGCGCTGCTCATTCACCTCATCCCCCTCCACGTACCGCAGACCAATGTACTGAAAGAAGTGGCGGCGGAAGGCGAAGCGGGCATCTCTGGTCGCCTCATTTCCGGTGCTGATCCACGCCCCACCCTTCATGCAGGTGTGGCGACCGTCAAACGTGGGGAGGGAGAAATCGTCGTAGAAGGGCTGCACGCGGAATCCACGGAACGGGTACACCGGTGTTTCACAGTGTTGCCAAACGTTTCCGATAATGTCGTAAAAGTCGCCGTGGCGGAACTGGTTCACGGGGGCACTGCTCTTGTACACCTCAACGTTGAGATTACCGGGGCAGATTTCAGGCCACTGCGGCATATCCTGAACAACAAAACGGTCGTGGAGAAGATACCACTCCGCCTCCGTTAGCATTCGAATCTTGGTACCGTTCTGCTCCGATTTGAAGCGGCAGAACGCGGAAGCTTCCAAATTATTCAGTTCACAGGGCCAATCCCAGGGTAGGTCGATCAGCTCCGTCTGGAGTCGCAGAGCGTAGCCGTCCGGTCGGCTGTCATCCTTCACCCAAAACCAGGGGTGCGCCGGTTTCTTCCACTGAACCCAGTTCCACCCCTCCTCATCCCAGTACCGCTGGACATTGTAGCCGTCCGCCTTCATGAAGGAGAAAAATTCCGCGTTGGACACCACAAACTTACTGGCCTTGAAAGGTGCCACGTCGATGAAATTGTTCCCGTCCGAGTAATCCACGTCCCATCCATACATGTTGGAGTTGGGAGGTCGACCCATCTGTACGCGGCCGCCGGACACCGACACCAATTCATTGGTGGGGGCGGTGGGGCTGGAGTGAGGGCACCGCTTCCAGAATTCAGACATGCTGGTGCGGATGTATTCCATGGGCAATTCACGAATGTGCACGGAGGCGGTTTCAATATGAATTCTTTCATGTTCCGCCCCCATGAGCATCACCCACCAAAAGGCGTTGTCGTCGTTTTTGGTGCTGTTGGCCAACGTGAGAGGCATGTTCAGTTTGTGTGTATAGCTCTTCATCATCTCGTTAATTCTCTGGCGGACCTGTAAACGGTAGTCCCGAACCTGCTGGACGGTGGGCCAGTCGTAGTGCGCTTCATTCAGGTCATCCCAGCTCATTTCATCCACGCCGATGGCGAACATTTCTTCGAATTCAGGGTTGATGCGTGTGGTCAAACCCGCCACACAGAGCTTGTTGATGTAAAAGCAAGCGGTGTGTCCGTAGTAGAAGATCATGGGATGGCGTAGCTTGTGGACCGGTTTCACAAAGTATGCTTCCTCCACCGCCATGCAATCAAATACTTTTTCGTACAGTTCCATGGTACTGTTGATGTAATGGCGAATTTCCTCCGCTTTTTGTCGGCCGTCACCCGCATCTACAGTGGGTACGCGCTGGGAAAAAAGATCCCGTGGGCCGTTGAGGCCAAACATTTTGTCGGCCTCTTCCCCCAGAAGGGTATGCATGCCAATTTCCTTCATATAGAGCTGTTGATGGATATTGGTTAGATTTATTTGTCTTCAAAGATATACTACTAAAAGCACGATAACTAATCAGAGAGGAAAAAATGAGGAAAGTGGAAAGATGGGAGACGGTGAGTTAGAGCGGTGTGAAGCGGTGGCGCATGAGATTTTGTTGTCGGTACAGCAAAAAGGAAATGATGTAGAGTGTAAAGTGGCAGCAGAGAGCAGAGGAAAAAAAAAAAAGATGACTCAACACAAAGAAAGCAGAAGGGGGGGAGTCAGGAAAAAAAAATGTGAAGTTGGGCGTACAGCTCGCACAGTGATGAGCAGAGTTTTTGTTTCACCGCGACAGGATTAGTTGCGGGGTGTCTGTTAATAGGTTCTATGGTGGCGGACCGGGCAACACGGATGGGCTCCTCTTCGGGCGTCGATGTTAGACAAACGGTCGGTGTCGCCGCCCCATCCGCTTCAAACGAACCTAACTCTGATTTCGCCTTTAAATGGGGGACTACTGCGGTGTGGGCAGCGCCTTTGGCGGAGCGGAGCTGTTGCAAGAGCTGCGTGCTTCGGTTCACCAATTGCTGAAGGTCCGCGTCGATTTGGAGGGGATCGCTTGGGTCGGCCCCGGCCTCCTCGGCAGCACACTCCCCCGAAGATTGCAAATTTCTCTCTTCAATGAAGTGGTCGCTTTCGGAGCGAAGACGTTTTCGGGTTGGGGGACGGGGTATAACTTCTTGTGGCATACGAACTTGAAAGGGAAACCAAAAGGGGGAAAAACAGGGAAAGTAGACTACAAAAAAAAAAGAAAAAAGGAGCACTGTTGTCCTTATACAGATATGATGTTTTTAAAAGAAAATGGAGACTTTACGACATGGCACTTTTATAAATCACCGGTTCAGACTTAAATATAGCTTTAAGAGAAATTGGTTTGAACATGATCTGAATAAAAAAGTGGGTACAATATAATTAGGTTACTTAGGAACGCCCTTCTTAACTAAATGAAAGAAATGAAGAGAGAAAAATTCTTGAATAAATATTGGTGTTAAAAAAGAGAGAAGCGCTAAGGTGTTTGTGTGTTCTACGGGCGTAAGCATTCGAACGGTAAATATTATTTCGCTTCCTTGGATTTCTTCGCATCCTTTGCTGGTTCTTCCTCCACTGGGCCACCCTCTCGGCAACGTGCGCCTATAGCTTTCAGGGCGGCTTCCGTGATGGGCTTTGACCCAGCCCCGTAGTCGAACGCGTCTAACAAGTTGGAGACAGAGTGGGTGGAGTTGTGGGTTTCATGGCCTATCGCTTCAATTACCTCGGACACCAAAACTGGCTCCTCCTCAGACTTGTTTTTACGCAACTTCAAGAACATATTCTTCACATTTTCTTCCGTCAGGTAGACACCGATAGATTTGATGCTGGCGATATCCTTGTCGCCCATATTCGCGGAATCCGTGATATCAACAATTTTTTCCGCAATCTTATCCGCGGTGACCGGCTGCTCCTCCATTTTGGAAACCGTGTCTACGGTATCACAAAGCGCTTCCAGGCTGGACCTCACACTTTCCGGGAGGTTTTGGATACCCAGCATCTGGCGGCGTTGCTCCAAAGGAAGGTTGTTCATGGACTTGCGAAGGCTGTAACGGGTGGGCTTTATCCAGAACAAGGTGTTGTAGGGAACGTTAGGGTCACGGGAGAGATTGTTCCACCACTCCAGTTGGACACGGAGAGTTTCTGAACTTTCGGTCCAGCGCATCCCGCGGGTCTGGTTGGCCAGAATCAATTCCTCTTCGTTAAGTTTGTCAATACCCTCCACCCGAAGAAGACGGTCGTCTTCACGGATGACGTGATAATGGCGCAAAACTCTTTTACGAATGTTGTACGCCACTAGTCGCGATGGCATCACTCCGTGGTACCACTTGTAGACTCCCACAATTCGCCCTAACCCGATGGCTATACTGTCAGGTATACTGTAGACGCTAAACACACCATTACGGCTAAAATAGGGGGCGATAAGACGGATATCCTTGGGTGTGATGGAATCACCCATCACACTCCGACGGACTACCTCCTGTTGTTCACTGTCAAACGTGGCTATTGCGGTGGCAGAAACGAATTCCATGACACGTTGGCGGGCTCTCAGAGTTTTCATGGCGTCGCCAAAAGCTCTGTTCCGGCCTTGGGATTCAGATTCAAACGTCGAGGGAATTAAGCCGGGAAACATCTTAAGAGCAACAGGGAGAAGAAGTTCGGCGAACGGTACGATAATGAAGAAGCTAAACGGGACTAAACGAAGTAAATCCTTCGTCGAACTCTCCAGGAGAAGGCGTTCACGCCGTGTCAGCGCCACGCCCTTTTTCAGCTGTCTGGAGTATTTCCACGCCATCTTCGTATTGATAAAAAACAATCGAAACCCATGGTAGACATGGCGGAGCCCTTCATAAGCGGCGGTTCCGAGTTCTGACAGCTTTGACTTCTGTGGTTTGGCTACAGCAGCGGATCCAGCGCCGGCAGCAGCCCCTTTAGCGGCAGCAACCCGGACAACGTCGTCGGCCAGGAGAACGAAGGATCTGCGAAGCATGGCAACGGTAGACGGCAAAAAGAAAAAGAAAAAACTGTACTACGATAGCGCTAGATGCTAAAACAAACATAAAAGGAGAGAGTGGAGAAAGAAGAGGAAGAAAAAATGAGAAAAAAAAAATAATAGAAATAATTAAGTCCTGTGAGGTGATATACTGAGGTAAAATATATATATATATATATATATAT